>JASAND010025894.1:0-78055 GCA_030248195.1 Trissonchulus latispiculum
GGAGTCACCTCTATTGGATACGCATAATTTTCAAGTATATGTACTTTTTCAACCTAATTGAATAGTCATCTGTTGTTAAACTCGTCCAGCTGATAAAATAATACATTTAATATACCGTATAAATTGTTTTATGTTCCAAAATGATTGCTCAAGAGGTATCATGGTAGATAACCAAATATGATTCCACGCGATGCTTGCTTGTATGCATACTTAATATTGAAGTCATAAAATGGATTCACACAATTTTTCGAAATTAATAGTAGCCTGAAATTTGAAACCTCCCATGAATCGTTTTGTTCGAAAAACTACTTTAAATGTAATTCTGCAATATCACAGAAATGTGCGATCTTGAAAGGAGTAGTTCGAGTTGACTAACACTAGACTAACACACCCACAGCCTCGCACCCCCTCGCACCACCCCCTACCCCCCCCCACACACACACGCTAAACACAAGAACCAAGAAAGAAACAAACCAAGAACTTCCAAATCGCGCGGGATTCGCCCTGACTGAGTGCTACTTACTCGATCCGTTAATTAGAACCTAGGATTTTGCAAATAATAACTCACTCACAGCTGTAAATACATTTGTAGCACGACATTCCTGGTCCACCACCATTAACAGGAAATCCATTAGAGCAATGGCACAGATCCAGTTAGCGGCCGAAGCTCGTTTTCTCTGGATCATTCGATTCTGTTTAATACCGCGATGGGCATCCAAGAAACGAAGGCGCTTGGGTGACGGGCAGAATTGATTCTAGGAGGGGTATGGACATCATCCGGCTGGTTACACTCCCATAGTACGGACTCGGATGCTGAGAACCCTGAAACAAAAATTATAAATTATATATTATTTAATTATAATTAAGCAATAATTTATACAGAAATCAATTCTTGGTTAATTGTAGTATTGATTAAAGCTCTAGTAATTTATCTAGTGTGCACACAAAACCGAAAGACCTGTGGCATATTTTAAAGGATTGAGCTACAACAGTCGATTCAGTGCTCAGTTCATACTCGACGCAATTCATGGACATCTGGACGTGTCGATTTTAGCCTGGAATACTGAAAAATAAGTTTTTGTTCTAATCAGGTGATCACCAAGAAAACTTCAAATAAATGGGTTTCAACTTCATGTGCACGTGCATGAATTCTGTTTGGATTTTAATAATATGGTAACGACTGTTTTACAGTAAATTTCACGGCCGTATGACCCCTATATGATGATGTCTCTGTAGGATCTTAAAATTAGGAACCTAAAGTTGAAAGAATTTCTCCTAGCTAGCACGACTCAAATTTAAAGAATATTCACACCATGTACGCTATCCCATGTATGTCAAATATTATATTTATGCCAATAAATTATGTAATAGGTTGTTTCCAGCTAAACATCCTTTGCTTATGCAATAAATAACAAAATATTTAAGACCGACCTAAAGCGCTTATACATAAGACATCTAAAGGCGCTTTCCGAACACTCCACAAATTTTATTAATGGTCCAATTTTCTCAGTGAAAAATGGAACATTTCCTTTCTAAAAAGCACCGGAATGGGATTATTTGTGTACTTAACATTGTTATTGTTCCATAAAGTTTATTGAAGTATTATCGTATTACGCAACGATAACTAAGTTTGATGAACATTCCTAGAAAGACAGTTGATGATTATTTGAATACAGCCCTGCACCATTTTACCTCATCTAGATTAAATATGAAGTCAGTGTGTCTAAGCTTGGTTTTCCGATCCTAATGTATGAAAGTACACAGGTGTACGTAAAAAGAAGATTCGCCGATTACATGTTTCGGAGGTATTGGGACACCGAATATACACCGGCATTGATAAATGAAGTTGCAAGCATTTGACAGTAGAATGCTTTAGGTTAGGTAGATACTGTCTGCAAGGAGAGGGAAGGTAAAGTCCAGCACGCTACGCGGCGTAGTCGTACCGCGTCTTGGATACAATCCCGGGAATAAATTAAGAACCTTTCTTTCCGAAGGGAGATTTTGGTGTTCCTTTTAGTTTTCTATTCAAAGACATTTTCAAACTACGTCCGAAGATCCTTTGTTTCGTTTAAGAAATTTCAAACTGCATTAAATTTCGAAAAATCTTTTGGCGAGACAATTTATTCTTTCAACGAAAGCAACAGCTAAAAAGGCAACCTTTATCCTAATCGACAGGCTAGGTACAAACTGCTTGAAAAGTAACTTTTACCTTACCATGTCACAATCGAACTCTTTAAACACGAAAGCACATGCTCCAATGTTTTTAGCTATACAGATGTTAGCCAAATTTTTTATGGACTGTAGAAAATTTATTGGCTGTTTTACGAAGCTAGGAGAGAAGGAGTGAAATTTCGTACACCTGCCGTCGACATCCAATATAATATACTGAGGGAGAACCAATGTACTAATAATAAAAAAAGGGGATTTGTTTCGTCGAAGCTTTGATTTACATACATTAGATGAGTAGGTGTGAGTTAAGCTGCTTTGAGTTTGAAACCGTGAGGGCTTTCTAATGAACACAGTTCCTCGAATTGAGTAAACAACTTGAAACTAGTACATATATGGAATCTTGGAAACAACCTAGAGTACCTGCTTTACTAATCTTCAGGACTTCCTGGATTGTTAATTTCTATGTTAATTTTTTCATAAAACGCACACATAAATGCACATCCATTCTCACAATTAACAGCTTTGAGCACATGGCAGTACCCTACAATTAGTCAAAGCGCATCGGCCGTCGTTAGTTAGTTTTGCGTCGTGCATTTTCAGAGGGCAATCTAAATCTAAGCTCATTTTCTAGCTTTGACCCTGTCTTTTCTGCTGCATCGTAGAACTCGTTCCCGACGTTACCCGTATGACTTTCACACCACACCCTGTTCCCTAAAACGATCTGCTTTGACCAAATCGGCGAACCCTGATTAAGGATAAACAGTAAATGAAAACCTTTTCAAACAGTAGTTTTGACTTATCCCAATAAAGGTTTCCTATTTGCGACTAAGAAACTCAAAATGGTGCATTTCTGCAAATGTCTACTAATTTGGACATTTTTATCGTTAACCATTTGCGTTTAGACAGTAGCATTGTTGACCGGCCGAAACTTTCGCCAACCGACTGATGGCTTTAGGAATAAAGAACGGCATGGTGGCTGTTCAGGGTGTCGGAACAAGTAATCACAAAATATAATAATATAGTCAACAAACAACTATATGGGGAGGCATAATTTAAAAGTAGAATTGCAGAGGAGACTCTTCGAGTCCACTAAAATGTAAGTCCAGCCAGACGGCTTCCGACGGTCCGACCGAGAGCTCCTAGGGGCCTATCCCCCGGCTGGCCGTTTTTCACCCGGCCGGCCAGTAAACACTATAACACAGCGGGCCCTGCGGCACAATTTCTCGACTTCACAGAGAAGGAACAAAACGTCTTTTGGATTAGCCTATTATTTTTCAAGGTTTATGCGGGAAAACCGATCCTACCACTTGTTTGACCTTAAAGGTGCATTCATAGTCCCGAACGCAGAGAGACGCGCGGCGCCGCGCGTCGACGCCTCTGATTGTAACATGCCGTTTTAACCGTTTAAAAGTAATTGTAGCGTATTCATACTGGCGAACGCATACAGACGCTTACGTCTACGCGCGTCTGGTTGCGTCTGGAACTATGAATGCACCTTAAGCTTCTAACACTTTTGCAATTTTTTATTGAATACAACGTAAGATTGTTTACTTTAGTTTCCTTGACTGATGATAAACAATCATTTCATAGAGCAGAAACAATTAATACTACAGATTAATACGTGAATAAAGCTCTTCTATGTCCTCTAATTCAAACATGCCGAGCTAGTCATGGAGCGAACTAAGGCTTTACTTCACGTAATAAAAATCGTGGAAACATGCTGGCAGTGCCGATAAAAAGATACTAATATAACGCCCTGTGTGGCATAATATAGCTGGATAGAACGCTTCAAATTAGAAACCATTAAATTAGATGATGCGCTTCGGGACCGTTTCCTCATTCTCTGGACTACTTAGATTAAATTGCAATAAAAGTTAATAGTCGCCTTTAATATGTTGTAGCAGTTTGAAGGCACACTGTAAGTGCAAAGTGGAGGACAATTATGCCTTTTTGTGAGTTGCCACATTTCAACTCTTGAATGTTAAAGTTAGCTTAGTAAGTTAGTTAAAGTTTTACATCTGAAGGCTCCTACGTGTGCGATGTTTACCACCTGTGTTCGATAAGGTTGTGAGTCTTAGAACTCAGTATCAAGCTGCCGATAATAGTTCTTCAGAAACAATGGCTTTTGGAGTTAAGTTTTATCGTGAAGCCAGTAGAGGGTTGTTTGAATAGCGCTCAACCAAGATACTGGACTTTTGCCGAGGCTTTATCCGAGGTAGTTGTCAATGCTGCAATTCATCCACCTCTGAGGTCATCCACTTTTTGAGTGTTTTGGACAGCTTGAAATTCTGTTCAAGAGGAGACTTAATCCTAAAATGGCTCAAGAGCTCAAAAGGACAGCAGCACTGGTTTTGATGTTTGGGGATGTTGTCACTAGGACTTGTGACAATACCAGTAATGTTTCGGGTGAAACCTGATTTTTTCGCTCTTAAAAACGTAGCCAGGCGAGAACTAATAGAACAAAGACCAACTTTTCCATTAAAGTTCAGAGTTTAAAATTCGGAGTTTTAGGTATATATCTCACGAAATAGGTGACCACTTCGTATTCGGATGAACAAACACTGGCTAACGCAGCGATTGACTATTACCAAGAGTACATAATATAAGAGTGTGCCACTAGGCACACTCTATGTTATTAGAGCAAAAACTATGCTCTGCTCGCTAACGGCCCACCCCCCCCCCCCGGCAAATCAGACCCTTCACTTCAAAGGATTTTGAGCGCTTTATTTATGTTCTAAAGCTCGAAGCAGGCACAAAATTCGCGCACGCACTGCTTGTGTTTTCGAGCTTAAGCACATAAACATAGAGCGAGTGAGCGTACCCCCGTTTCGACTAGGTACTGATTTGCGGGGGGGGGGGGTCACTAGGGTCTGATTTGCGGGGGGGGGGGGTGGGCCGTTAGCGTGCAGAGCATAGTTTTTGCTTTGATAACATAGAGCTTGCCTAGTGGCAAACTCTTATTATCTATTACCTAAAACTCCAGCAAAATATAAAATTAGAATGATTCGGAGGTGGATTAGTGAGCGATTACAGGGAACAATGCTAATTAGTGTTCGTATTAACAACATAAAATCGGAAATAGATCCATTTAGGAATTGAAACAGATTGTGTTCAGATTTATTACAAGGAAGTCAGACATATGGTATGTGGGCACATGTTATTAACACTCTCAGATTACTATGCAACTTTACCTTCGCCAAAAGCAAAGTTGGATTGTGTTTTTCTGTAACCATGCAATCAGTTGTAATGCTGATCATGCCACACTATATTATGCTTATAACCTCGTTTTTAGTCAGCGACTAACAAAAACGTAGTCAAGAATAAAGTGGCCGATTACTCAAGTCTAAATTCTAAACGTCTGAGACGAAAACTTTTAGTGATTCTTCGTCAGTTCCGTGAAAGCCATTTCTGAAGGAGGCAGAATTCTGACAAATCTCACGAAAACAGGAAAGTTGTTAGGCTTAATGAGAATCTTAATTATTTCCTGAAGCGACAGCTTAAACCTGTAATTTTTGTAGGCTAGTGCAAGAAGGAGCACTTAGTTTCTTTTGATCTAAAAGGGATAAATGAACCAAGATAATGCTAGTGCAAATGTCACGCTTCAAGTCTACCTGAGGATAATTAGGAATAGTTCGAAATGATAAGGTTTTAAAAGTAAATAATGAAATCCTGGCGACTACCAAAAACACTGACTAAAGAGTGAGTGACAGGCAGAGGCTGTACCGTTCAGACTGTCCACATCGAAACAAAACAACAGGTACCCTATTCCTTCCATATGGGGAAGGAAACAGTAGACACACAAGTACAATATGATCCCTTTACTCCTATTGCTTTGGTGTAAGTGGACCGTAGTTTTCATAGT
Organism: Trissonchulus latispiculum; assembly: GCA_030248195.1. NCBI lineage: Eukaryota > Metazoa > Nematoda > Enoplea > Enoplida > Ironidae > Trissonchulus > Trissonchulus latispiculum. Next base: position 6,032 of record JASAND010025894.1, read on the forward strand.
GCAAGAATTCTGTATAATGTGCACATGTAGGAAGTTTTTATAAGTAACCTGTCCTTGCCACTGTCTACCAGATATAGTAGTAATTTAAAAATTGCGTTCTTCAAAGCTAAGCTAATGTGAAGTTTAACGCGTTGAGCGAGGAGGTATTGTAGGATTATCCGAGTATGTACAAGCAAGAGTAAAAACTGCAGCAAGCCACATGAGCTCTTATTGGGTTCTGGATTATGCTGTTCAGGCTGATCAGTCAAAGCATTCCCACGACATAATCGCAGCTAGCTAGTTGCATTTTGCATGGAGGTTAAACTCAGAATGTGCTGACACATACTAGGCTGATAGGCTAAATACTGGTCTAGGCACAGACGTTGAGAGGAAGGGATTTCGAGGTGACTTGTGAACGTTTTTAAACTGTTCATGATTAGATCTTTTGAGCAGACTAGACTTCTGAAACAAATTTCTAGTCAAATAAAATGTTTAAAATATTTTTTGAATTTCTAGCCAAGTAAAATGTTTAAAATTTTTTTAAAGCTTTGGGTTAAATTTTAACAGTTTTCCCCACTTGAACCTTGATTTAGGAAGTGTCTAAGTTTAGTTTTGGGAGAAGGCTACTATGGAGATTTTGACAGCCACATGGTGGGTTCACTGTCACTCTTACTGAAGTGTTCACGTTTTCCCCACATTTATTTTAATATACATACATTCCCTTGATACCAATAAGCATTTATGGTGAAAGGATTAACAAAGTAAATGTTTTAAATATTCAATGAATATAAAACAGGCTACTGACTACAAGTGGGACATTCAGCAGCTTCCGTGATAAAAAAATGTCTTACCGTTTCAGATAGTGATTCGGACGATAACAAAAGTGGGACATATTCCAGCATGACTCTCATTTCTGACAAACATAAATTATTCAACGTCTAGAAGATGGTCCACATTCTTAGGCAAATTTCACATTTGTTTAGAAAAAGTTGTAACTTAATAACTCCTTCATTCTCGTGGGATTCTAGATTTCACCTACATGAGTGTTCTGGCAACTACAGGCTTGTAGCATAAGCGTAGTAATCATGCTTCCTTCAGATCGCTAACTTAGGTGATAGCAGTTTCGAACGTTTAACAAAAATTTGGATGGGTGGAAAACTGTGGTCGACACCATTTGTGAGGTATATATTTTCTTGTCAGCTCTTGTTTTCACTCAGACAAATTTCCAAGATGCTTATGAAATGTGAAAGTTTCTGCACAGCATTTTTGAACTCACAGTCCTACACTAGCCGGTTGACTAAATTTTACTGGATGCAAAGATGTACATGTAAAATTACTTCACAAAAATCACAAGATGTAGAAAAATGGCGAAAGATAAACGTGCTATATCATTCTGCATGCCCAATTCGTGACTCAAATTGTCTTCTTTGCGTGAGATTATCTAATAACAAATACGAAAGTAAAGAAACTGATGCTTCTAGATTTATAAAATAAGGCAGCGCACTTCCCGTTATTTTGCATGTTAATAAATGGCGAAAGCTTTCTCAGCTTCAGGGTAGATACTGATCCTGTCAAAGTTCAGCACTAACAAGTTATGCTCTTTTATACCTATAAAAGTCTACAAATAAGCAGCACGAAATAGATAATGATTAAATCAAAAGCAAATGCGAATCGTGATCAATTGCAGCATGGATCGGAGGTCTGAAAGTGTCCAGCGTAGACATGTTCCGAGCCATACACCATTTTAGACATTGCGCAAAGAGAACTAGCGAAGGGAAACGGCAAGCAATAACAGATTTTATAGTGGGATTATTAAAAAACGACGTCACCTAGGTAAAAGTTAAGTCTGCTATGGTGCCTTATTGTTGTATAGAGTAAAATTAAAAAAATTAGGTATCATCCGTAGAATATAAGTTTATAATTAAGTACGACGTTAATATTCTTAAATGGACGATCTTTCTTGGATATTGCGTCTAGTTCATATTGATAAATACCTTATAAAATTACTATTAGAATTATAATTAGAATTATAAAATTATAATTAGAAAGTACAATAGTCTAGCTGTTGTTTTATTGCATTCTGCCAATAAAATAGAATTACAGCATGCTTAAATTTTAACTTGTCAAGTCCAAGGTAGCGCTTCCATGAGTCCGCAAGTTTCAGTGTCTAATATTTACCGTTGACAAAAGTGCTGGTAATCTCTGCTCTCTTATGAGTTGCCACAGTTGAACAAAACGCTCCATTTCCTAGCCAAGTAGTGTCCGTCTGAAATGCTCTGCCGTCTCTTATAATATGAAGTGCTCGACTAACTTTTAATTTAAAACTAACTAACTTTAACTTCAACAAAGCTTACAGTTAGACTGAAAATTTGCTAATCAAAGAGAAAGCAAGAAGCAGGATTAAAATTGCTCAGACCAATATTTTAGATGTGTTTACTGGTAGAAGAGACAACTACATTATCGGGCCCACGCCTTCACAAGTGTGAAAGACTAAAGCTAAGTAGCAAATGTAAAATATGAAATTGTTGGCTGGCAACACTATAGGTCCATTAGGGGTTCTTCCTTATGACCCTGTTGCAAGGAAGGCGTGATAAGGAAGAAACTTTTCACGACGGTCCCGTTTAATCAATGTTTAAGGAGTAAAAAGTGAGCAAAGTACAAACATCAAATGAAGGTAAAATTTGAGAAATAAAAAAACGTTTGTTCTTAATGTTAAGCAAAGTTAACCTTAAGAATTTGTTAAGCAAGCAATGATTTTATTTTGCATCTTCAATGTTTTGAAGGTTTTTGAAGAGAATGACTTTTATATGTACATAATGCTGTAGCCAATCAGTATAACAGAAAGTGTTAGGTGACTCGAAAATAACTTTTAAGTTGTGTATTACAACAAAATACAGACACCATCAATGCGGACAAACGGAAACGGACAAGCAGAAACGTTTAAAGTTGATCGCATTAATTTCGTGATTTCCCTGATGAACCCAAATGGCAAGCCATTAATTTCAATATTCTTCTTTTGCTAAATTTGCTGCCGCCACTTTAATGCAAAAGAGAAACATGAATCGTTTTTGAATCGACGAAGGATTGCGAGCAATTAATAAAATTCTTGGTTAATTGTCGAAATAATAACAGGCCTGTTAGTAATAACAAATGGATAACAAACAAATAACAAAGTAATAACAAATAACGTATGGATGCGGCATAAAGTGAATGCCTAAGTCTCATCCTTTCTGACCGTTGAATATCCTTCAAGCATTGCTATGGGACACCGGAAATGAATTTACTCTTGAAACTTTTTTCTACATGTTTCTTACGGTTTTTAAATTTTTTACACTGTTAAAAATAGGTGTGAGAAATTAATTACTTTTTACAACTAAAAATTAACAACCCTAAATATAAATCAGTGAGGTTTATGATAGCTTTATAAAACTAACCTGGAACAGCCCAATTTATTTGCGTGTTCAGGTTTATCCAGAATGACACTCCAACAAATTACCTTTCACAAAACGTGTCAGTCTCAGCGTCTCAGTCGTGCTTTATTTGCGACACCACGTCTTAACATTTTAGCATCTAGATGTCAGCAATCATAAGGTAAAACTTACAGAGCAGCATTGAAGCTTCATAAAAGAGACACCTAGAAGATAGCACAAGAAGATAATGAATAATTATCGCAGAAGAGGCCACTTCAGATTCAGCTATAATTACAATTAAACAGGTATAGAAGTCTCTCACATAAGCAGAGGCTTCTGAGATTTGCTGATATTATCCTTTAAGGCAAGACTTGTTAAGAAAAGTCTAATTCTAAAAGCCTTAGGAGAAATCAGAGCATATTCACTGTCAGCTCCTGTCCTGTCAATATCAAGAAGTCGTTCAGTATTTCCTGAAACAAATCAGCAAGAAAGCTAACGTTGTTAACATCACAATGGGTATTAAAACTGTGCTCGATGATGTTACCTTTATTAAATTGTGAAGAAAATTTTAAACCTTTAACGCATAACCTGGGTCAAGTTGACCCACACTAATTTTAGCTTCGGGGACAGACTTTGCTATTACAATGCTAACAAATGCCACCATATCTTATCAGTTTAATGGAAAGCTGTGGGGCCATCAATCTTGGGGCAAACGCTGAAAACAATTTCAAATCAAACCGCCATTGCCAAAGCCCAGGAAACTATAGGGATAATTCAAAATAGCAATAGTTTTGAATCCCAAAAATCTTGCTTCAGACAGGAAAACGACTCACTCTTTTCGAAGCAATTTCTGCAGGAAGCATTAGCACCCTAATTACAAGACGAAAGAAAGTTGGTCAGTTAAGGAATTGGTCAGTTAGGATCCTTCTACTGTTAAGGTACACCTAATGTCGTGTTTTTGTCTCTTATGTAATTGTGGAAAATTTTAGTCCCCTAATTTTTAGACATTGTCTAGTTGCTACACAACAGTCTTAGTCGTCATGCTGCCAAACAAATCCTGCTTGGTCTCCAATATGACAAATAGACAAAATTAAGTGAAATTTATCACTCTTTTTTTTGAGAAGGGCCTAGCAACAGCGGCACACATTGTGGCCATTACGTTGCTGCTCTCCGCAGACCGTTTAAAAATACGGACAAGAAGCGGAGAAGCGAAGGTCAAGGACAGAAACATGACCCCCAAGCCAAATCAGACGTACGGTTATTTCAGTTGCACCCAGGTCAACAATGGTTGTCCAGCCAACCACTGTTGACCCCCGCATGTCAAGCACAACTAAGATGGCTGAAGACTAACAAAGCTTGCTCGACAGCTTAGGATAAAAAAGAAAAGGCTGCAGAAAGGGATTCGGAAGGGATAGGCGAGCTCTTAGATAGGAAAGAAATGAAAAGTCCGTATTTCTAAAAACATGTAGGAAATGCGTAATGCATGAAATTAGAATTTAATACTAAATACGTCTAATTACTTCGAAGAAGAATAGAATTATTATAAAAATGTAAGTTGAACTGATTCTGCCGAAGGAGATACGGAAACAGACACAGAAGGACCTTTTTCACCCGCCATGCCTGTTCCCGATCCCATCCAACAGACTCAGCACTTAAAGACTGCCTGAAAACTTGCTCAATGCTAACTTTGCTCTTTCATACAAAGCTCTCGGTCCCGACAAAGAGTCGAATCCTCATTTGAGAACTAGCTTTAGATTTCTGAGAAGGGTTTGGTACGATGAAGCCTTTCTGTACTATTGCACTCCAGCAGTCGGGGCCATTTATTATTACTTTCTGTTCGTGACTAGGTGCTAGGTGTAGTAAATTATGTTGGCTAAGCATGAAAAATTAAACTTAGCGGTTCCGTCGGAAAAGCAAGAGCTCCATAGTAGATCATGCGGCTTGGGAAATCCAGACATCATGATTTCAGATCCATTGGTCGATCAGTTAACTAGTGGGATGTTTGATGCTTTTCGGATGCATTCGGTAGATCAGAAGCTGTATCCACTTATCCCTTGACAGTCTCTTGACATCGTACAGTGTGATTTAGATCGTTCCGGAGATTTTAAAATTTGACTACGACATAATTATCAGCTTATGTAAACATTTGATATTAGCAATGATCAGCATGAGATTGATCCAGAATGGAGATATTGTACCGCTGGCTAACAGCTGGATGAGTTGAGGGTCATTCAGGGGTTGAAATCATGGCCTTCGAGATCAATTGGGCCTGAAGATATCAACGGCGTTTGTGCGAGTGGCCAGAGGTTTCAGACAATTGTGCATTGTCAATTAATGTTCTACAAATGTTTGATTTAGCCTCATACTTTCAACGTAGTAGCGGAGCGAATCTTTATCACTCTTGTACTACACAGACAACGCTGCTACCTATCACTGAGAATTAACATTTTGTAATGATGTAATGAGGAGACGTGACGTCGGTCCTCTAAAATAATGTGTGTGGGTTGAATTTATTGTGGATTGAAATTAAGTTAGAAATTTATCTTGTTTTAGAAGTGAGTTGTAATGTGTGAAATTTATTCTGAAACTGTTTTGTGAAAATTTGTTTGAAAGTGTTTGGAAGTTTAGTTGAAAGTTTTATTGTGCTTATGTTGAAATTATGCATATGTGCATCAGCCAGCCTCGTCACTAGGTGGCGTTGTGTATATGTCTATTTTGGTTGGGAGTCTCTCCCAGCTTCTCTCCTTCTAAAGGGGTCTTAAACTTAACCAATCAGATTTAATCAAAACCTCTCAAAACTAGTTTCTCCCTGTCTATGTGCCTTTGCAGTCAGTCTTGTGTTTTTGTTCGTGCGAGTCGGTTGTGTTCATTTCTACAGCTATTCCCTATCTTTGTTGGACGCACCCTACTGATTTATGTCTTTGCCTGTACACTCAAGCTTATTCCTTCCTCCAGCGTTACCCTGTAGAGCTTAGTTAATCTTCTCTATAATTGAAAGGTTTTCTCTCTTTTAAGCTTTCCAAAAATTTATTCTTCCTAGCTTTTTCTAGGTTTTTAGGAACTTTTTAAATTCGGTCAAATCAGTTTAGGCTTATTTTCTTAGGGTAGTTTAACGGGTTTAATTGGTCGGGCTTTATTGTTCAAGTATTTACCTGGTTTATTTCGGTTTTTGTAAAAATTTATTGATGTCATTATTTTATTGAAAAGTGTCTAAAAAGTTCTTTTGTAATTCCTTTGCGTCTGTATTTCACTCTTACACTGTTCTGTACGCATTTCGGGGGTCACCCCCATTGTCAAGCATACTTTGTTCAAGTAAATGTGGAATCTTTTTGGACCATTTCAGGGCATCGTTTTAGCTAGGTTTTTGTCTTAGAATTATATAGTCGGTAAGTAAGGTTTTTCTAAGATCATTTGGGTAGGTAGATAGTTCCTTTTAAGTGTGCACTTTTCAGCAAATCTGGGGTAGATTATTTATAATTGAGTCTTTGCTCTTCATGCGGTTTAACTCCGTTCGGTAAGGTTCACTTAGGACAATTTTGACGATGTTAGCATAGGTCGACTGGAACTACATCTCCAGGTTCGACATTCTCCTTGTGCGCAGTTTCCCACCCGTACAGTTTGGTCAGTTCGTACGCTACCAACTTTACAATTTGAGTGTTGCTTTGTAAATTTCATGAGCTGGGTCAAATTGACCCAGGGGTTGATAGTTGAAAAAATTTCTACTGGCAAGAACCAAGAACTTTCCTGCGACATTGTCTTGGGCTTTGTTGTGAGAGTTTTGTGAGATGTGAGATTTCACAAGAATTCGCCGGTTAATATGCCATTTTGCGCGGTACGTAGCGTGCAAGGGGGTGGATCAAGTTGATCCAGGTTATGCATTTAAGGGTTAATATGTTAGAAAAGATTGCCAATTAAAATTTTCAATAATTAAGCAGACTTCAGAGCATATAATTAAAAACAAGAACAAAATTAAAAACCAAAACCAACTATACCAAAACAAAGTATACACTGAATCGCATTATTGCCGAGACAAAAACCAGTAGTGAGATTATGATGGAACGAGAAACACCAGTTCTGTACCATTTGTCTGTATTGCTGTGACAGTTTATTCAGGTTAGTAGCGGTGACTACGTTCCAGTCACCCTACATCTACCTAAAACCTAATTTTATCCAGCTAGCGTTACAATATAGTATGCATGGATTCATTGACCGTGATTTTTTTGCAAACTGTCTTGACTTTTCACCAAAATTATCACGGTACATTTTAAGTACATGTGATTGCTGTCACATGTTCGCAACAAAATTGTCTGGGGATAACAGATAAGAATCCTTTAAAAGGCTCTGTTAAGGCTCTGTTAAGCAGCAAAACATGTCAGTCTTGTTATTCTCTATCGCAATTCGCGCTCTCTCTCTTGTTTAAAATGGTGCGCAGGAAGCTGCGACGGCTTGGATCTGGTAAAGTTTTTGTCTTTGATTAAATGCTATTTTAATTTAACACAGTCTGTTAGCATACCATTATTGATGACTCTTGGTCAAAGGTGGGGATAAGTGTTGCATCTGGATACACCCAATTGGTCGATGTGGTCGCACATGGAGGTGACGATTTAAAATAACGATTTCTCCAAATTTTCGAATTATGATAAGTAGCGGTAAGCGTCTAGTTTGGCGGGTCAACGCTCCTTAATTGTTCTGCAAACCTAATAGACGCTTACCACTAATTAATCTTCGATTACTGTGGTAGATGCTGGCCTAAAAGACCTTTTGAAATTTTTAATGATATGGGAAATTTTACTCGTACAGTGAGTTTATAATAGAACTGCAGTATTGTTCCCAGACCTAACTAGGTCCACTTAAGGTGCTGGTATCGCTTTGTGTAAATTTGACCCTATAGGCTTTATTTCTTTATGAAAGTGGATGAAACTTTCCAAATATACTATTTCGGTGCTCTTTAACATTCTGGGACCAGTCCCGCATTTTTAGGTGCAAAGATAAGAAATTTTTGGTTTTTGCCATTATTCTCTCAGTACATAGTCGAGACATCGGATTGGTTGGTATGGCTGGATAGAGGGCACAGAAATGAACATTTTTGCTTTTACAACTTTTGAGCTATCTCTAGTGGTTAAGTCAGTATAAGCAAAAAACGATTTTTGGGGTAAAAAAATGGCCGTTTTCGAGAAAATCAGTTTTTTCAAAATTACTGCCAAATCATATGGACAATTTCGGTTTACTTATACTCGATCGATACACAGTCTCATTGCACATTTTATCAATGCCTATTAGCCGGAGTTTGTTGCTCTAAGCTAGAGATTTGGCAGAAAAACGATTTTGGCAAAACTGCGATTATTTTGTTTTGAACATCGATTTCTCAAAAACTACCCAATCGATTGGCGTGATTTTTGGCAGGATGAGAATTCGCACTATTGCGGAGGGACATTTTTCTTGGTTTGAGCTAAAACATCTCCAGTTTCGAAAAAACGCAATGCAAAGTTGCGAAATTTCGTGTCACCGCACATTTAGTGGATTTTCTTTACCGTTAAGACCTGCTGAGCCAAATCCAAAAAAAAGTCCCTCGGCCCACATGTCCTTTAGAGAACAGCACATGAAAAAGTTTCGGCCGATTCCACAGTTTTGAGAAATCGATGTTCAAAAATTTTTGGCCTGTATTCTGCCTGTAAGATGTTAGTATGTCAGTCAATTTTTGCTATTTTTTGCCAATTTTGCTAGTTTCGTACTTTTATGAGAATCTACACATTATAAGCTTTAAAATGATGTATAAAGCTCTTTCCAACTCGCAAAATTGCGAAAGTTATAGCGTTTCAAAATATACCCACAAAAGCACTGCACAAAGCGATACCAGCACCTTAAGGTGCTGGTATCGTTTTGTGTAAATTTGACCCTATAGGCTTTAATTCTTTATGAAAGTGGATGAAACTTTTCAAATGCACTATTTCGGTGCTCTTTAACATTCTGGGACCAGTCCCGCATTTTTAGGTGCAACGATAAGAAATTTTTGGTTTTTGCCATTATTCTCTCAGCCCATAGTCAAGACACCAGATTGGTTGGTATGGCTGTAAAGAGGGCGCAAAAATGAACATTTTTGCTTTTACAACTTTTGAGCTATCTCTAGTGGTTAAGTCAGTATAAGCAAAAAACGATTTTTGGGGTCCAAAAATGGCCGTTTTCGAGAAAATCAGTTTTTTCAAAATTACTGCCAAATCGTACGGACAATTTTGATTTATTTATACTCGATCGATGCACAGTCTCATTGCACATTTTATCAATGCCTATTAGCCGGAGTTTGTTTCTCTAAGCTAGAGATTTGGCCGAAAAACCATTTTGGCAAAACTGCGATTATTTTGTTTTGAACATCGATTTCTCAAAAACTACCCAATGGATTCGCGTGATTTTTGGCAAAATGAGAATTCGCACTATTGCGGAGGGACATTTTTCTTGGTTTGAGCTAAAACGTCTCCAGTTGCTAGAAAACTCAATGCAAAGTTGCGAAATTTTGTGTCACCGCACATTTAATGGATTTTCTTGACCGTTAAGACCTGCTGAGCCAAATCCCAAAAAATGTCCCTCGGCCCACATGTTCTTTATAGGACAGCACAAGAAAAAATTTTGGCTCATTCCACAGTTTTGAGAAATCGATGTTCAAAAATGTTTGGTCTATACTCAGCCTGTCAGATGTCAGTATGTCAGAAAATTTTCGCTACATTTTGGGGATTTTTACTAGTTTCGTACTCTCATGAGAATCTACAGATTATAAGCTTTAAAATGATGTATAAAGCTCTTTCCAACTCACAAAATTGCGAAACTTATGGCGTTTCAAAAAGTACCCACAAAAGCACTGCACAAAACGATACCAGCACCTTAAGGGGGGGGGGGGGGTCACTTTTTCGCCGATTTTTCGACCATCTCCGATTTTGCTGATAGTAGATACAAAACAGGGTTCCGACCACAAATCCGGAGCCATTTCTAGTGTAAATTGCCTAGGCTGCGAACCCCCTCTAGTTCAAAAGTGGCACCCGATTTTCCGCAGCACCTCAGCTGCGGATTACCTGCAGAATAGCTGTTTTTACCGTTTCGACCCTTCCCAGAGGGTCTCGGATACATGAGCTATGATCTTTATAGCTCAAAAACAAATGCAGAACATGTCACAACTTTTCTAGATACTTGTATATACCATCAGAAATGATATGATATAACAGCATTCTAAAACCATTGTCTGAATCAACGTTTTTAATCTCAATTTATTGTAAATCATAACATAACAACAATTTGATTAATAACAAATAATTTTAAGAGCTCTCAGTTAGGATGTCACTTGACTAATTAGTGAACAACCCCATCACTAGTGCAAGAAACGGACTCTCTTCTGCTGATGGAGGCATGTAATCGAAATTCAGCAAATCATTAGTAGAGCAAATGGGAGTTGAACCTTCCCAGACGACGCTGGCATAGGCACCATTGATCAAACATCGGCATAGTGGGCATCTATAATTTATTCGAGCAGCAAAGATGCCGGACAGGCATTCTCCGCAGATTGTGTGGTTACAATGGTAAATAACCAGCAGATCATCACTATCACCACCTTCATCACAGACACAACAAGACCTCGTAACGACCTGAAACACGAAATACTTAATTTTGAGTAAATATATACCTTAAAGAAGCAATAAAATATTGTAACAGGCTAAACCTTCGTACCAATATTTCCGCTAAATCACGATTCGCAGAATCTTAATCTTTTGGAAAATTCCAAGATATACAACCTGTTCTCAATTGACTATACCTCAGGGAAATGGATTTTATAATTATATATAAGCTAATGAATACAGTAATCGCTTGACTAAATCATTAAAAGCCCATGTTTTTATTTATTATTTAGTAAAAATATTTTACTTCTTCGTTTTTGGCAACATTATCTACAACATTTGTGATATTGTTTCCCTTTTGTAGCTTTTCATATTCTTTGATACACCTTCGCGCCTTCTTGCAGTTACTTTCCGGCTCCCAAGTAGTATTGTCCATATCAAAACAACTCCATTTCACTCTGTAGAATACCGTTTCATCGACGATTCTCTAAAATTAAACAGCTAACAATGAAATCAAACAATGGTAACAAAAGATATAAGATTCATATATCACTGGGAAACGAGAACTCTTTATATTTTTGCTACAACATATATTAATACATCTTATCAAATTTAACATTAATATTTTTACTCCCGCAATTATCCAATATACAGTCAGTTCTGTACAATATATAGCATTAAAAGTATATATAATATAATAATTGGAATTTATTGCACTTACTTTGGACAAAATAGAATCAACAACATAAACGTCTGACATTTTTTCACGAAAAGAACAGTATAAGTAAAACCAATAGCTGAATTCAAATAATATTTTACCTCAAATGCTGGGGTATTTATACCCACCCATTCGCCTACACATTTGATAACTCTATTCTAGCTGATTGATGATAACCAATTTTAAGCCCTTGCATCGGCTTATTTCATCACATATCTAAATGTAACAAATAGTCCCTTGAACAATTTTAGCTAAAGTTTAATGTCAATTATGCAATGCAAGCCTAAAATTATTGAGAACGATTTACTCTTGCAAACCAAGTTGAGTTCATTCAACCGAAACTTGAAACTGTAACTTTGAACGGAAGTAGCTGGTTTTAACTGGATACAACCGTTGAACTTGATTGGTGTGTATGTAGAATTTTGTTGCAGCTAACCTAAGCTTTACTGCTAGGCTTCATATCATGGTACAACAAATGATGCTGATGATAAGTATATAATAGCGCTGAAAACTGGTGGTGTTCTCAGCTTACTTTCGCTGCAACACAGAGCATGAGTGCTAAAGAGATGGAGAGGGAGAGGTCTCATGCCAGGTCCACAGATCACTTCTGAGGCAGAACTCAGTCATACCACTTACAAAGAATACATTGCTCTTACAAATTCATCCCATATTTACATCACATAGCATAAGTATTGACATCATATAACGTAAGTCGCAGCCATTCCCAGTGTAAAAGACCCAGGCTGCGAACCCTACCTAGTTCAAAAACGGCACCTGATTTTCTCGCAGCCTCGAAGCTGCGGAGTGACAGCTCTAACCGTTTCGACCCCTGCCAAAGGGTCTCATCAGACGGCTTAAGGCTACCGTTACGGTTTTTTTCTTTTTGTCTTTTTTCCCTTTAATCTTTATTTTTTAAAACCTTCACACAGTACACATACATTACTAGCTAGATTACATGCATCAATTTCACTACATAAACCAATCACAAAAAATTTCCCATTATGAAACAGTCTAATAGTTCCCCCATCTTGTTTCCATAGGATACCGCTGTAGATTTCTAGTTCATAGCAGACATCATGCTTCGTCCTCAAATAACTGTAAAGTGCTGATAGGTCCACATCATACCCAAGGTGATGGGATACAACAACGTTTCGTGTTGTTTGATGATCGATTGCTAAGCCAAACTTTCTTGCCATTTCTTGTCCTGCTTGGAGTCCTCCATCTACTGTTTTTGCTCCCATGCACATAAAGCTACCAGTCGAGAAAACCAGAAATGTACATGAGTTGATGGTAGTTACGGCTCCGCTAAATCTCCTCGGATTATATACCACATCAGGCAACTCCTTGAGATTAACCCTTGAACTGAGCTTTCCTTTCTGGACTATATTGACAACTTTCATATCTGCACTTGCAATGTTGAGATGTAGGAGAGCACTTCCAAAACCGCAGATTGTCAACAAAACACTTGACAACTGAATCGTTTTTATCTCCTCTCTTCCTTAAATAGTCTACAATCCCATCAAAGCTCCACCCCCGCACCCTTTTATGTAAAAAATATATACAGTACTCACCACATACAACAGTATCAAAATCTTGTAGACAATAGAAATTATATTTATCAATTTTATATTTTTCTTTACATTCTTCAATAGGATCCATTCCGTAACTGTCAAAGTACTCCACATATTGATCAAAGTACATAGCAATCCAATGTTCTCCAGGAGCTATAGAAGGATCAGTGTTTAGGACAAAGCAGGCTGGACTCTTAATCACATCAGGAAGTTTATCGCAAGGAAAAACACCCAGGAAACATCGTTTAGCCAAAACATCCCTATTTAGCGTTTCTGATATTTCCAAGGTATTCATATTGAGTAGTCATAAAATGGGGTTCTATTGTGATCGATTGATATAAGATTATCAAATTCACCATATATAATGATTTCTACACCCTGTGCGTGATCCTTGAGTGGTTCCTTTAACTGTATGTAGAGTGAAAGGTCACCCTCTTTAATTAATTCCATTGCACCTCCATCCACACTGTCAGCAGTTAAATCAAAAACAAAGATAGTGTATCCTTTACTGTAGTCTGTATAGCTGATGTCAATTCCCTTGTCAGTGTTTGCCATATTGATTCCTTCGAACAAGTACATATAGGGAACTGTATAGTTGAAGCCTTCCCAGTCCATTTTCATAGGGTGCTTTGGAACGTACTCATCACCACATTTCAGAGATAGTTCATTAATCTTGCATGTTTCAAATTTAAATGGGTTCTTTGTGAATGAGCCATTGAACGCCTCTGAATCTACCATTAACATGATCACACGCCTAGGTAACTGCCCAGCAAAAATAGAATTCTCAACGACTGTTTGTGACCTAGGAGCAATATGTCGAGTAACCATCTTGATGCGGCGCACTGGATATTTAGCTGTATTGTTGCTATGAAGAACCTTTTCAATAGCTAAGCTGAGAGACTCTTGGGGTTTCACCTTCCAAACATACCAGCGTAAATCTTCTACTTTGATTTTGTACTCTGTTCCATCACTTATTAAAGCAAACTTGTCAGCATTTCTATGTAGTTCTATTATCAGTTCAGTATCACTCAGCATGTATCTATCCTGCTTGAAGAGATCCACGTGTAACGGAGCCAACAATTCAACTCCACTGTTTGTCATGAAAGGTTTTCCTCTCCATTTCAGTGATCCTGAGCTCAAGTCTTCAAAATTTGTATCCTTATAAAACATAGCCATCTGTTGGTGGTTCGTTTTTGAATTCCATCCATAGTTTAGCAGCACTTCCAGATAGGATTTGTACGCATATAGTGGTCCACTGTTTTCAATTTCTTTATCACTGAGCTTAACAATTACTCTCTCAAACAGAGTAGAACCGAGTAGGTTGATTGGAGCAACAATAGGCTTGCTGGTGTCAACAGTTCCTCCCGCTGTTGTTGGATATGCTAGATCCTTCCCATCCTTGGTTACAATCTTCAGTTTCAGGTACAGGTAGTTTTTATTCAAATCCAGCATGAATGAGTCCTTTGCTATATGCAGTCTATATGGTCCATTGTCAGTTACAGGATTTTGAGGATAGTACTCTGCCCAATAGCCCTTCTCCACAGCTACTTGTGTTGGAGGTAAGGAGAACAGGTCTAGTTCACTTTTAAAACCAGGAAACGATTGTGCATCCAGTTGCTTAGCCATAATTGAATACGTCAGGTTTTGTTAACTTTCTTCGCTTTCTTAGCCTTCTTATGTTTTTCGTGCGCGGCCTAAGCCCAATTCCTTCACCTTCCTGTTGCAGTTCTTCCCCAACAGTTTTCATTACCCTGCCTATTGCTTGCCTTCCGCGTTTCTTTAGCGAAGTTTTTACATCCTTGCCTTCATTAAGGTAGTCTCTAGCAACCTCACTGCCTGTTCGCAAAGCCTCCTTCCCTACATGAACTCCAACCTTTCGAACTGTCGGCCAGATTGCCCGAAATAGCCCTTTAAACAAACTGCCTATACCTTCACCTCGCTGATAAGGAACACCTGAGTATGTGGGTAGGGCACCTCCGGTTTGTAGTAAGGCGTCTTCCCACGTATTGATACTTTCTGGATAATATATAGTTCTCATTGTCGTAGCTTTCTAAAGTGCAGTTTGACAAACACCTTTCCAAAAGCAAACTTAACAGGTTGACCACTATCATTGTTTATATTAATTTCAATGCTATTAAATTCCTTTTTCAACACAGGCACGTAGTGTGGATTATGGTATAGCTTGCTAACGCTATCACCGTGTTGTCCTTCCACATTAACCACTCTGATTAGTGGAGCTAAAGCATTTCCCACTATTTGCGGTGCTACAACATCGCAGTAAATGTACAATGAGTAGAATCCACCCCTCATATCAGGTTCATAGTCAGCCACAAACTCCAGCAAATTGTAGGCAGCTGTGCTGTCAGGTGCGACTTGTCTGCCTTCCAAAGAGATAATCTTGTTAACTGACCTCGTCGTTCTTTTCGAACGGAATCCCAGAATTTCGTTCAAATCATTGCTTAGATTTAACTGATAGGCAGCCCCTACCTTATTTGCTGGTACAGTATACAGTACTCTGTGCCTATAGCTATCAAACCTAAATTCGATTGGCATAGCCTCACCAGTAGTAGGGTGAGGCATCTGAAGAAGGGTGAAATTGATTGCTTGACATAAGTCATCGACAGTTTCATAATGTCTTTTTGGTAGTTGTTTGATTACTGGATGTTGATTGGGATAGTTAACAGTGATAAAAGACACTGATACAGATACTGATAAAGTTACCCCATGTTACAGGATACATCATTTCAACTAGAGCCACTTCCCACTCCCCTTCCAAGTCTATGCGATGAGGAAGTCTTACTCTGTAATGAGCTAGACTATTAGTCTCAAAGTCACCAGTGTTACTGGGTAGTTGCAGGTAAAAATCCATCGTTTTCACTGATCCAACTATTAAATTTGTCTGGATATCCTAACCACTTGACGTAGTATTCTTTCTTCCCTCCACGTTTTCTAGTTTTTATTACTTTCTCAACCCAATAGCTATCGGGTTCCTTGACAACTTGTAACTCCTGCTCATAAAATCTTCCTTGAATGTCTTCTCCTTGCAAATCAATCAAATGGTACATAGCTGGTGACAGGTTTGAGCTAATTTTCACAATTTTGAACAATTCTTCTGACCAGTTTGGAAGATATCCCTTTTCAAATAGTCCTTTGGATTTGCTAATTCTAACCATGTCGTCTATATTAAACTTTGCCTTATGTCCCACCTTTTCATTGTACAAATTATGATAGACCACATGTGTGTTGGTAGGATCGGATGCTTCCAGAGGAGTCATTCGTATGCTTGAATGCTTTGTATTGTTATATGCTTCCACTAGCTGTGGCAATACTTCTAGATACCGATAGCTTCTGGTTGTAGTAAAATGTTTCCACAACTTAGTCTTTATTGTACGATTAAATCTTTCGACAATGCTACATTTGATATCAGGATTATCACACGTATAGAAATGAATATCATTCTCCTGGAGGAGGTGCTGAAATTGTTTGTTGAGGAATTCCTTTCCTCTATCCGACTGCAACTTCTTTGGAACTCGTCCACTCCTGAGAATTTCTGTAAATGCCTTATGAATCTCCAGCCCACTTTTGGATTTTGTAGGTACAACCCATGCATACTTTGAAAAAACATCTATACACGTGAGCAGGAATCTATATCCATCATTTTCATCAGATACTCTTTGCATATCTGCCAAATCCACCTGCCATAATTTATCAACACCATCTACAAAGTACCGTCTTCTGGGATAGTTTCGACGTATTGGTTTATGGAGAGTATAAGTATACTGTTTACTCAGCCACTTCTTCACCGCTCCAATCGTAACATTGGGATCTATTGATTTCACGTATCTGTATAGCTTGACTGGACCTGAATATGCAACTGGACTGGAAGGGGAATAGTAATAGTGCTTCAAAGTGTCTTCCATTTCAACGTCTTAAGAGCAATACCAGTTCCAGTTTGAAGTCTTCGACGTAGCGCGTCAAGTCTTTGTGATGCTGGCCTTCTTGGTGTAACAGGCTCTTTTATGTACTGCCATCTGGTAGGATTTCCAACAAATTCACGAGGTACGTTACTATTGCGTAAAGCTTCCACCAAAAGCTCCCAACCGATTGCAGGACTTTTAGTTGGTCTATTTCTCACGAAATCATGAATGAGGTCAACAATTCTAGAGCCTATAGCTTCTCTACCTTTGTATGCAATCTCGCCCTTTTCATTAACTTTAAAGTCTTCAATGTTTCGTATATGATTCATAAGCAACTCTGCAGTTTGTTGTAAGCGAGGAGGAAGGGACTGGGTAATGGGATCTTGCATAATATGCTCCTGCTCTGGTGCTTTCTGTTTTACAATAATTTCCTGACCCTTGTCTTTCAGCATTCGTCGGCGATAATTGTGCTGTCTATACAGTGCTAGTTTAACATCTTCAGGGTACTTACGTTTTCTCATAGTTGCCTTAGTTTCATAGTCAGCATTCTTTTCATGCTTCTCAAAATAATCTGGACGTACTAGTATTGAGTACTCCATTATTTTTTCATAATCAAATCGGTTACAAGGCTACCAACAACTCCTAAAATCGGGGCCAATAAGGCTGGTATGAAACCTCCGTTCTGTACAATTTGTTTCTTTTTCCACTGTAAGGATTTCCCTTTATCACGTAGTTGACGTAAAATCTTCTTATGACGTTTTAACCGCTGTAGGTCTTTGTCGGGAAGCTTAACGTTACTGGAAAGCACATTCTCCACACAATCGCAAATAGTTTTTATTAACTCTGTATTAGCATTTTCAATCAATCCTTTTCTCTGCTTCGGATTGCACTTACAGAGTACCTTGAGGTAATCAGCATTCTTCTCGAACCGCTGCGCCATTATTTATACGTGTCGGCTTTCTATTTATACGCGTCTGTCATCGTTTTTATGTTTTCTTTAGTTTATAAACACCATTCGGCTCATCTGGAAATATAGTTGATCGTAATCTGAACTCCTCCGGAGTGTTCTGATCTAAATCAATTAGCAAATAACCATGTGGCTTAGCAGTTGCATGGTTAAAAGCTTCCATAAAGCCCTGCACCTGTCCCGGGAACATTTGCTTCGCTAGATTAAGTGGAGTTAGCCTGTCTGCAGGATTCTTCATTAGAACCATATACTGAGAGTTTATCCTGTTTGTTCTTTTCCGATCGTAGAATATGTCTTGAGTAATGTGTATAACACTACAAGACCAATGATGACAACCTCGGGTAAACAGTTCAACAAGTTTCGTGTTCTTTTGCACTTCTGACATTAAGTCATCAAGTACTACTAATGTAGGCTTCCCTGTCTTTAATTCTTCTAAAGTAGGAATGCCTTGATAGAATTCTATATCAGGTAGGCCGTCATAAGCAGATTGCCATTCAGTATAGCACCATAATATTCTCTGAGGAGGTGGATTAATCATCTGATCGGCAAACTGGATCAATCTAGTGACAAACGTTGTTTTGCCTGCTTTAGTAGGCGCAGCCACTATACACGTGAAAGGATGTTGGAACTTTAGAAAGGGCGTAGCTATGACAGCCATTTTTTGTAAAACAATTCAGTTGAGGTTTTTATTAATTTAGACTTCATAAATCTTTAACAAATCTTCTCGACTTATATGTATTGATCCGATTCGAGCAAACATGACCTGCTGATCATCAATCATACAGAGTTGGACATCAAAACGTTCTGCTATGTATGGACACAGCAGACTATTGGTTTCTGCCATTGGACATCGTTTACCATTAAAACACTCCCATAAAAAGTTTTGTATCTTATGAAATTGCTTAAGTGGGTATACACGTTGTAATGCATCTTGCCGTATGCCAACCATACCATCCGGTAGTAGCTCTATTGTAACAGGAGTCAAGCTATCATTAGCTGTGGGTTGAGTGATGCTTACAGTTGACTTCATGCATATGATGAGGCCAAAATTTGCTAGTGTGAGTAATGTAACTATCGTAATTATACCATACAGAGCGTAAAGGGTGCATTTGCTCTGCACGCGTTTCTCTAAAGTAATCTCCATTTCAATAAGACACAGAACACCAATAATTCTTTTTATTAATTCACACATTCTATACATGCTATATATACATTATTGCTTTTCTTTTTTAATTTCTTGTCGAATGTTCATGAGTATTTCACCAAGCATATTCTTTCCAATCCACTGAGATGAATCGTTAATTGTCGGCTCAGCAATATCCATCCCGTTAGCCCAATACCCATCAAATTTGGTAGCCTCTGCTAGAACATCATTTCCGGTACTCAACAGGAGTTGCTCAACATCTGGGTGTTGTCTGACCTTTTCTCTGACTGCATAATCCATTACATCATTTGCAACTAGCATCCACTGATCTTCTTGATATCCTTCTACGTGTTTTCCATGTTGCTTTGCCAAGGAAGGTGACCATGTATTCATAATCTTCCAGTATGTTGTCCAGTCGTAGAAATATTTAGCCTTTTCTGCTTGATAATACTGTTCGACGGTGCGATATACTACTCCAGCGATTGAGATAGGTGCTCTGTAGAAAGTGCTGAATGGGTGCCATCCAGAATAGAAAAATGTAGCCATTCTTCCATCTTGTAGTTTAGATCGTAGGGAACAAAACATCGGTTTGTCTTCATGAGCCTGTTGTTTGTGTTTGTTTAGCAGTCGCAATGTCTTGAATGTTTCACCACAACAGGTTCTTGATTCTCTGTCTGAGTGAATCTTGCGAATATGTTGACGGCGCTCTGCTTTGTTGTTGAAAGTAGCACAGCACATAGTACACTTAATGTCCTCCATTATGTTAAATTATTTTCCTGTGGAAGGTTTTTATGTCTTTTTATGTCTTTTTATGTATTCAAGTGTTCATATTGTTTTTCGACTTGTCCATTTCCAAGATCTTTTTCTACTTCTATGCTAACTTTTGGGTACAAATCTACCTCTTCTTCTGTAGCAAACCTTCTTGCTTTAGCAAAACCTTCCTGCCAACTGCTAGCTGTTCCCCTAGAATACACCACATCATTTCCCGTCTCAGTGTTGGAGATGATAATTGACCATCTGAAACCAGGATTTTTTTGTCTAAGGTTTTGTTGGAAAAGAGGTACTTTATAAAGTCTTCGTCGACGTGGTTGTTCTCCTTGCCTGTAGACTAGAATTGTATACTCTCCAGGGGCTGTAGTAAGCCCAGCTTTCATAGCCTGTTCTTCAGCATCGGCAAATGCCTCTTCGTTTGAATAAAACTTAGATAAAGAATCCAAGACTACGTCCTGCTCACTATCATAAATAATCCACCCACTCATAATTAACAACAACGTCTTTATTTAAGCTTTTATGTTTTCAATTGCATACAGTAACAACAAACATCGTCTTTAAGCTTTTATGTTTTCAATTGCATACAGTAACAACAAATTTGCATTAATCATGTACACAGTGACATTTGACCAGTTTCTAAGTCAACATACATACTAGCAAACAGTTTAGATCTGAACGGCAGTGCTTTTTCTGCTATTATTCCAGTAGCTTCTATCTCAGGATGCTCCTTTAAATAGATCTTAGCTGCTTCTATTGCTTCTGCAAAACTGTCATATGTGCCAGTGCCTTTACATGTAGATCCATTGTTAAGTTCAAGATTCCAATAGTAACTGCAATCCATGTCTAATGTCTTCTACTTCTTTCTATTGTTTACACTTATCGTAATCCTTTTTATGTCTTTATGGCTATTTATTGCACATAGTTGAGTGTGCAACCTGTAGTAAGTTTCTGGTAGCAATGTGTTTCTTGAAACTGGTTTATTCTGGTTTTGATGAGTCATCAGAGTGGTAATCATGTGACATTATTAGTGATATACTTAGAGTAGAGCTCCCATAACCGGTTATTTTTATATATATTTTCTGGTTTTGATGAGTCATCAATGCGAGAATCACGTGACATTACAGTATTACCCAAAATATACTTAGTGCAACCGGTTAATTTTGGTTTTGATGAGTCGTTAAACCGGTTATTTCCAGTTTTTGATGAGTCATGAATGTGAACATCGCGTGAAAAAGTGACCACGAAATACATAAAAGGAGCGACAATCTACAATATGGTCATTCTTGAAAATGTCAAGCTCGAGTCAAGTCGGTTTTTTATGCGAGCTCTGTGGGAAACCATTTACCCACAAAAAGAACTTGCTGCAACATCAACGAGAAGTTCATCAGCAGATAAGACGATTCAATTGTCCTATCTGTCAACGATCATTCACAAGGAAGAATGACGTCATCAAACATCAACGCAGTCATCACGCTGAACCTCCTCCTAAGAGACAGAAGAAAGAAGACCCGCCTACCACATCAACACCTCAGATATTTGGACAGCATTATTTGAAGACGTCTCGTTCAGCTCTAGATTACACTATTGCTGTGACAACTCTTCATCCTTCCGAACATATGGTTGATCCTGAGAGATTTCTATCTTCTGTATTGGATCAGCTGGTGGAGCTGGTTAAAATTCAACTGGATAAGCATGGAGGTCTGAAAATATGGCTTTGCATGAAGATTTTATTTGAAAGAGCTACTAACCCTGACGAAACGATAGAGGGTTATTTTAACTGTAAAGCTAGAATAATCCTTCCCGGCAATGATATTGCTATGGAGATCAGGGAGTGCTTTCCTGAGATCTTACTTCATATCGAGAACTTTCTGAAGAAGGGATCTGGCTGGGTCATCAGGGAATTGATCCATTTGGACATCCATTGTACCCGATATCGTCCTCTCCGTGGTTCTTCTTATATCCCAACTCCTCCACATATTGCAAGGAAGGAGGCCGTTATTAACGTTCAGAACAATGATGATCAGTGCTTCAAATGGGCAGTCCTGTCGGCTTTACATCCTTTGCCTGCTGGTGCTAATTCCTTTCGCATTGCTAACTATACTGCTTACGAAAATGAACTAGATTTCACTGGTATTGCCTTTCCAGTGTCTCTTAGAGATGTTTCGAGGTTTGAAAAACTAAACAACATCACCATCAACGTGTATGGAATCAACGAAAATAACATCACTCCCTACTACATTTCTAAATATGTTGGAAATAAGCACGTGGACTTGTTGTTGTTAGAAAAAGGAAGGAAACAGCATTACTGTTGGATCAAGAACTTGGATCGCTTGTTGTCAAAGGAAAGAAAATTTAAAGTAAAGAAGTACTTTTGTCCTCGGTGTCTAATACCCTGCTATACCGAAGAAAAGCAGCATAAACACATTGAAAGATGTGAGAAGAATGAACCTACAGCTGTTGTGATGCCTGAAGATAAGTGGCTACACTTCAGAAACATGCACAAGATGCAAAGGGTTCCCTATATAATGTATGCTGACTTTGAATGTATATTAGAGAAGGTTGACAGCTGCCAACCAAGTACCAACAAATCATTCACATCGCCCTACCAGCTTCACACCCCCTGTGGCTATGGACTAATTGACGTCTATAGCTGTTGTGGACATGATAAAATGATTGGTTCTCCTACGGTATATAGGGGAAAGGATTGTTTGCAAGTGTTTTTAAAGCAACTTGTAAGCAAATGTGAAGACTACCAGAAGAAACTAAGGATTGTGGAGGCCATGAATCTATCACCAGAAGAGCAACGACAACATAACGATGCTATTATTTGTTATCTATGTAAAAAGGAACTGCAAGAAGATGGAGTTCGAGATCACTGTCATCTCTGTGGTCGTTTTCGAGGAACTGCACATTTAGAGTGCAACCTCGCCCTAAGGCTCAACAGAGATATTGTAGTGGGTGTACACAATCTGCGACGATATGATGGTCACTTAATCATGCAGCAGATCGGAAGTATCGCTAATGAATATCAACTGGAACTGGACTGTATACCGAAAGGTATGGAAGATTATCTCTGCTTTACACTTATTCGGAAGAAGAATCGAGAAGAGCTTGGCTGGAAAATCAAGTTTATTGATACGTGTCAACTTATGTTCAGTTCATTGGAGTCACTCACTGCTAATCTTGTCAAAGATGGAAAGGACAAGTTTGTGTGCATGTCTAAACATTTCACTGGAAATAACTTGGATTTGCTGTTGCGCAAAGGAGTATATCCCTATGATTATATGGATTCTTGGGATAAATTCAATGAAACTTCCCTCCCTTCACACGAACACTTCTATAATGAACTGAACGATACTGATATCAACAAGAATGACTATCAACATGCACTGAATGTTTGGAATCATTTCAAAATGCAATCCTTGGGTCAATACCATGACTTATATTTATTAACGGACGTTTTGCTACTGGCTGACATTTTTGAAAACTTTCGCATATTTGGACTGCAATACTATGAATTAGACCCTGCTCATTATTACACCCTTCCCTCTTTTGGATGGGATGCTTGTCTTAAAATGACTGGAATTGAACTAGAACTACTACAGGACCCTGATATGTACACGTTTTTCGAGGCCGGGATACGAGGTGGAGTGTCAATGATTTCACATAGATACGCTAAAGCTAACAACCCTATGTGCCCAGATTACGACTCTTCCATCCCAAATTCATGGATCACATACTTAGACGCTAATAACTTATATGGGTGGGCTATGGTTCAGCATCTACCAGTTCGAGATTTCAATTGGATGGAATCATTTGATGGGATTAATTGGCTAGAACAGGAAATCGAACAGGATACTGGATACGTATTGGAGGTCGATCTAGAGTATCCCAATCAGTTACATGACTCTCATAATTCTTATCCTGTTGCTCCTGAAAAATTTATAATTACTGATGATATGCTGTCTTCCTATGCTTCAAATCTGAAAAAGGACTTATCTATATACTCTGGAAAGGTTGAGAAACTGGTTCCCAATCTACTGACCAAGAAGAATTACATTGTTCATTATTTCAATCTGAAACAATACCTCACGCTTGGACTTCAACTTACAAAGGTTCATCGAGTCCTGTCATTTACTCAGGAACCGTGGATGAAGCCCTATATTATGTTCAATACAGAGAAGAGAAAGGTTGCTAAGTCCGAATTTGAGAAGGATCAATACAAGTTACTCAATAATGCAGTATTTGGGAAGACAATGGAAAATGTCAGAGCTTATCAGCACATTAAATTGGTTACTGACACTAAGAAGCATGATAAACTTGTATCTAATCCTCGATTTAATCGATCAACTATATTTTCTGATGACTTGGTAGCGGTATCGATGAAACGTGTTACTGTTGAACTTTGTAAACCTATATATGTTGGATTTAGTGTACTGGAATTGTCTAAATACTTAATGTATGACTTTCATTATAACTATATTGTACCAAAATATGAAGATAATGTTAAGTTGCTTTTTACTGATACGGACAGTTTGTGTTATCATATTATTACTGATAATGTATACAATGATATGCTTGGGGATATTGATTTATTTGATACTAGTGAATACCCTG
Source organism: Trissonchulus latispiculum (assembly GCA_030248195.1). Classification (NCBI taxonomy): domain Eukaryota; kingdom Metazoa; phylum Nematoda; class Enoplea; order Enoplida; family Ironidae; genus Trissonchulus; species Trissonchulus latispiculum. Next base: position 30,724 of record JASAND010025894.1, read on the forward strand.
AGGATCATCCATTGTACTCAACACAAAACAAAAAGGTGTTGGGTAAAATGAAGGATGAGACTAAGGGTGTTCCTATTGAAGCTTTTTGTGGTATACGTGCTAAGGCATATGCATTGGTATGTGGGGGTAATGAAAAAAAGAAACTGAAAGGCATCAAAAAGTCCATTGTTAAAAAGGGGGTTCATTTCAAAAATTACGTTTCAACTATTTTCGAAGGGACTACTATGTACTGTCATATGAACTTTATTAGAAGTGATAAACATAAGCTGTACAGTGTGCATGTTAATAAGAAGGGTTTATCTCCTTTTGATGATAAACGCTATTTGTTAGATGATGGTGTTTCTAGTTATGCTTATGGACATTATAAAATTGTTATGTAATTTAATAAAAAACAGAAAATAGCTCAAGACAACATAAAAAGACCACAAAAGAGGCTATAAGCCCAACAAAAAACTATCAAAAGAGGCAAATAGCCCACAAAAAGATGTGTATAGCCCACACCAGATGCAAAAAATATTAAAAGAGGCTAAAGAATATAAAAGATGCAAAAACCGTAACGGCAGCCTTGAGCCGTCTGATGAGACCCTCTGGCAGGGGTCGAAACGGTAAAAAACAGCTATTCCGCAGGTAATCCGCAGCTGAGGTGCTGCGGAAAATCGGGTGCCACTTTTGAACTAGAGGGGGTTCGCAGCCTAGGCAATTTACACTAGAAATGGCTCCGGATTTGTGGTCGGAACCCTGTTTTGTATCTACTGCTGATTTTCACATATTTTGTAGTCCCCATGGGTCCGCGAAACAAGACAAGTGCGTTTTGCGAAATATTGCTTCTATCGTTCTGTACATGCCCTTAAAGGTGACCTCGACATGTGTTAAACATAGGAAAATGAAAAAGTTAGGTTAAAAAGTTTGTGGCAGAAAAATTTTTTGCTGTATAAGAGTCAGAACTTTGAAACCTTTTCAGAACCATTAAGGACATATTGTAGAGTGCAGCTATCTCCTCTGAAACGATTGTGTTCAGTATTGGATTTTTGGCGAATTTTTAAAGTCAGAATTTTGGAAAATCGCCCATTTTTGGACCATGAAAAACAGCACCTACGGTACTCTTTTGCTTGTCCTGAACGATTGGCAAACGCTACAGAAACGGCCCATAGATAGCTGCACTCTACGCTTAAAGCCGCGTCTTATGAAAGTACTCGCATGTTTCTATCATCTACAGTAAGCTCAAAAAACTTGCCACAAAAACAGCAAATTTTGCTAAAAATGGCCATTTTTCATAATTTTCACATTCTTTTCATAATTTCTCACTCATTATGTGGTAAAAGATCACCAAACTTGGCAGATTAATTAATATGTCTATGTCTGTCACATAATGTGGCCAAAACAAATGCGTCAATATTGAACATGCTGCTGTGGCGGCACCTTTGATCTTTATAGGTGAAAAATGTCAATTTTAAAATTTTTCCAAATATAGACAAAATGGGTATCAATCGATAGCTAATGGAACGAGGAGCAACTTTTCTCATACAACCATGGGTCTAAAATGTTGTCTGTGCAAGATAGAACGAGTTAAAGTTATACTGGGCAATCCTGCAAGGTTAGGTCAGTGCAGCACTCAAGCATGCATTATGAACGCCTGGATAGCTGGCCTTGAGCCACGTCTGCACTTAAATATTACCTTAGTAAAAGCTTTAATTTGGTGTATCGGTTAACCCTGCTTTCGGTCGCGTTTGGTCTCCACCTGACCTTGCAGGGCTCATCGCCGGAATTTTCAAGTTTTCCGGCTTTGAACCTGAATAACTCTGTCACAGTTTAATTTCGAACGCTAATATTCTAAGTTATTTTTCAGAACATATGGGGGCATATTATGTGTAAAAATGAGCGAAATCCGTGACTATCGATTTTTGACCAAAGTGACCCCCCCCCTTAAGCCCGGTTCATGCTCGCAGTGCTTTGTGCTTTGTGCTTTAGTGCTTTGTGCTGTGTCCTTTTCTGGTTCATGCTCACTCTCAGGAGACGTCTAAAGCACAGTGCTTTGTATTTAGTGCTTTTCCGGTTCATGGTCATCTTGTAGCATTTTGTGCTTTGTGCTTCGTGCTTTTGTGCTTTGGAGGTGCTTTGAGATGTTCAACAATGTTCAACTTTTCTTTAGTGCTTTAGTAGTGCTCGGGTATACAACAAAACAGGAGGCTTAATAAGGTGGCTACCACTAGCTGTTTTAGCTAATGTAGCTGCTTTAAGTGTGTTACTCGCAAAATACTTTACTAGCTGGAAAAATATTTTTGTTATCAAGGTATTTATTAAACTATATATTAATTATTTTATTATTAAACATAAGTAGAATGCTTTAGCTTTTAAGCTGAATAAATTAGTTATTTTCGCGTATATACACAACAAAATAAATTGGCTTGACACGTGATAGTATATGCTTATCGTCTTTTGTGCTTTGGCACGAGCATGAACTATGCAGTTCTTTGAGCTAAAGCACAAAAGCACAAAGCACTGTGACAAAGCACAAAGCACCCGTCTCTAAAGGACAAAGCACTAAAGGACGGAGGACAAGGACCAAAAGCACAAAGCACAAAAGAAAAACGAGCATGAACCGGGCATTAGTGTAAGCATATCCAAATAACCCAAAGCTTAACTAAAAGCTCTCAAGCTCACAGCTCAATTAATCTGACAAAATAATTTAATAAACTAATATATATGTATGATAAAAGAGGACTGGATATATCTGAAATTAAATGTAGCAAAGGTTCTCCTTTAGTCAACAGTTGATTTCAGAAAATAATTTGAAATAGACGAAAAGAGCTAGATGTAGTCAAATTAGTCTTACCTTACATACAAAGACGTTTTGAAAACCAACCTGTAAGTTCTTCCAACGTACATTAACTTAAAATGACAAAGGCCAAAAATGTTACGTAATATCAAATAAAAGATAAAGTAATTTTGACCTGTACGTACCAACACCAAGAAGGTACTAATCGAACAGCTCAGGTGTCGAGTCTCACGGATAATGCCTGTCAAAGGTTAACATCCCAGTTAAACAGAGGTTGAATGAAATTAATTTTGTTGAAAAATTAATTGGTGTATTGAATAAAGTGTTTAAGAGCTAATCGTCAGAGATAATAGTCACTTTATTCGTCTTCACATTGATCGCTATTATTGAGAAATTATTCAGAAAGACCAATTTAAATTTTAAAATTTCTAGTACCACCTTTACGTTTTTTGGTAACTGGTACAAAATATTTGCGAGCATAATGATAGATCATGACTTTGGTAAACAAAGACTGGGTATAAATACAAAGGAAATTTTCGAATTTTCATCAGATTTACATCAGCCTGCTATAACCGACCTACATCAGCTTACTACAACCAACCTACACCAAATTGCCATAGCCAACTAACATCAGGTTGTCATCATAATCAACTTACTTCAACTTGCCATAGCCGACCCAAACCACAACAACTTGTCATAACCGACCTACATCACCGTATCCTAGCCAACACTCCTTCACCACCTCCTTCTAGCTGACCCTCACCGAATCAAAGGACAAAAGTAAGCTTACATGATTTGTTATTTTTTATTAAAGAGAAACGAAGATACTAAAACTGAAGATTTTATTTCCAATTAATGTTGGCTTCACGATATGGCTTCACGATATTCAAGCATCACAATTTGGTATTTTTCGTTTTGCGCGAGCCCTACTTGCGCTAAAAATTCTGGCTTCATGGATTTTGATTAATTTGCACAAATCGACAAGACGCATGGCCCTACACAATCCATTAAAATTGTAGGCTATTTCGTCCACTAGTAGGAGCTATTCAAAGTTTTCAATTCCTATTGACAATGGGTGAAAATTGGAACTTTATTTTTTCGATTTATGCAATGATTATTTTACTCAAATTAACTAGAAATATTTTCTTGACTACAGTTTCTAACTCTGTAGAAGGAGTCGTTTCTTTGAGGCAGCCCCAAACCAAATGAAACCGAAAATTCTTGGAGATTAACACCGGATTGCACTAATGATGGTTAACTCGGTGTTAAGCTAGGAGTTAACCTGATAATTCTCAGTTAATCTGTTGCACCAAATCAGGTTAACCTCTAAGTTAAATTTGAACTAAACTGAGTCTTCAAAGACAGAAACTTAATCCTGACTGCTATGAGGCATAACTGAGGACTAACTAAATTCTTAACATTTCAGTCCTAGTCACGGACTTTCCAAACTATTATTTTTTGTTCCATTCTTTTTTTCAAAAAAAATTTCTCACTATAATTCTGAATGTTTCTCACGAGATTCGATCCACTACTTCAGCGATGGCCTTGAGCTCAGAGGTAAGGAGAGTTAAGAGTTGGCTCTGAGTTAACCTTAAAGTTAAATTAGTCGTTAGTGTACCTTGACATACAATGATTGGATATATTGACTAAAGAAACAAATTTGATTGGATAACCCTGAGCTGAAGCAGAGTTTACTATTCTTGACAAGACCTAATTTGGTGCAACGGCCTAACTTTAGCTCTGAGTTTGAACGCAGCTGTAGAGTAGTTACACCGAGTTAACTCGGAGTTAAGCTAGTATCGAGCTAAGTTAGTCCGATTTGGTCGATAACTTGAAACAGCTACCAAATAGGCATTTGTACCAAGAATTACTTTTCATAATTGAAAAAATCGTCAAGATCATAAAGAAAAAATTGAAAAAATATATAATTCGTCGAAATTTGCTGGAATGTCGAAAATCTTGTAAAATTTCAACATTTTGACAAAGTTTGGGGATTGTAATAGGTAGAAACTGAATTTGAAAAACTCTTCACCATGTATTAGATAATATCTTTTAGCAACAAAACAGGCTACAGTATTTTTCAACCTAGTATTGGTTTTAATAAGTTATTCTTGCCGGAAGCAGTAAACTTTTACGCCCGATTGGGCCCGATTTTGAGAAGGAATTGAAAATTTTGAATGACTAACCATTTTACTGACGGACGACGGGACCGACAAGTTTAACGGACATTGTAGGGACCTAGGACTATCAATGGGCACAGTGTGAAGGTAGAATTTTGGGTACACTTCAAAGGCTTGCAATTAGCCATCAGATTGGTTCAAATTCATTCAAAATGCGCATTTTCTTGCAAATTTTCTTTTCTTTATAACTCTTAAATTTTTAGAATGGAATAATGTGAGAACATATGCCTTGTGAGTTTGTATTCAAATATATCGGTAGACAGAATGTCCCTAGAAGAGCTTTACCGAAGTTTTGATGCTCATAAAGAAAACATTTTTGTTCTCTTGTCTTACCATATATATGTATATGCCAATAAGCTTATCCGGTAAAATAGAAATTAAAATTTTGATTAACATTGAACTATGTCATACAAGTAGCTTGTTTTTATTTAAAGTCGATCTACACTGAAGGCGATATACCCTTTCCATAACCAGTCAACAACCGATTCGATTTTGACTTCCTTCAAAGACTCCAAAACTCGAAAGTAAGTGATAAAACAATACATATGTATGAATTTAGTCACACATTGGAGGGATGTAAGGGGACATTCTTTCCAACCAACTACGCACCGAGCTTTCGCCTAAAATTACGCGCGATTGCAAAATCTCCCAAAAGGGATAAAATTTATCGAAAGTATGAAGGACAAATCGAGAACATTTTTGCATTCTTGTCTTAACATATGCCAATAAGCTGATTTGGTGAAACCAAATTTAAAGTTGTGATTACCATTGTACGATATCATACAAGTAGCCTAATTTTATTTAAGGTTGATCTACACTGAAGGCAATATATTCTATCCATAACCAGTCGAAAACCGATTTGATTTTCAGTTCCTTCAAAGACTACAAATCGAAAGTAAGTTGTAAAGCAACATATATGTATAAATTAGTCACACATTAGAGAGGTGTAAGGGGGGCACCTTTTTCAACCAATTGCGCACCGAGCTTTCACAAAATTGCGCACGGTTAGAAAATCAGGCCGAATGTGAAAATTCGTATGCATTGGATTCAATTTTCATTTAAGTGGTTTTCCATAGACGTTCCAAAATTCCATACCCTCCTTCCCGAGATAACTAGTTCAAATATGATAATAATGTTTAACTTATTATATGCTAATAATCTAAATTTATAAAACAATTATACAGATTCAGTCAATATTCAAAATATTCAAGATTAAAGATATTCAAGCAATAATGAGCGTGTCAAAATTACGAAAACAGTGTATAAATAGTGTTTTATACTCGTAGTAGCAGATTTGTATATTCTACGTTTAATATCATGAAGGGGCTTGAGCTGCATAAATATATTTAAGCAGACGATTTACTCACTTGAACCAGCTCAGAAGTGCAGATAATATATGTATTTCTGCCATGCGTTGCAAATTTTTGAACACTAAAATTTAGTTTTATCGAATTGTCCAATGGTAACTTTAACCTTAGAACACTTGCAGTTCTCCGGCAAATCATCAATAAGACTTTCCCATGGGCTGCAGTTGCACAAAAGTTGTAGCTGTGCAAAAGAAGTACGCTGAAACTAGTGTACGCACTTCCAAAAAACAATTCCACGTAAGTCAGGTATTTCAAAAAATATTCAAGTTCTAACAGAAAGACTTTTGATCTGCTGAAATTTATCAAACGTTCTCAGGAGCATTGGAACAAACAACTGTATAGGATATGTCAAGTTAACTTAGCAGCTGTGCACTTTCACAAAACTTATCTCAGCTGTACAATCCTTGTGCACTTTAGTGCAATAGTTTTAAGTTCATCGTTTAGAAATTAACTTGGGGAGGGGGGTCCATCTAAAAGGTTAGAGGGAAAGTTTATTTAACCGAAAACGTTTAGCATGGTGAAATGATGCAACATGTCGCAGAAATGTCTTAACGCATACTTTTTCCTGCTGTGCCTCGGCGCAACAGGTCTACTATAATCGGTTTTGAAAGGGATTTTACACATACATAATGTTTTGTATGCAATTATTTATAAATTGCATGTGTTCAGTGCTTAAGCATTTTTAGTTAACATCAAATTTATGCAAATTAGTTTCCGTATAAGGCTAGCTAAACTACGACAGTCGAACTTTCCAATAAATTCTGTTGCTACATAATGAAGCACAAGAAGTGGGTTGTAAAATGGCTTGCACACCTATAATTCATAGCAATTCTGCAATTCATACGTTTTACGCATGCAAACTACAAGCAACCAATGTTGCCGTACCTACCCTTTTAATTCTGTTTGAAAAGGCGTATTGTTGGTTAATAAAGTTGATCGCGATTTTTGTTCAAATATTATGCGAATTAATGACTAACCAGCTTAGCTGTCTTTACGAAGCAGTCACACAGCGCACTGTGAATGATTTCACTCATAATGTTATAGTTGTTTTTACCAGTTACATTTTTCCTGACAAATCATGATCACAGATTTTAAACTCAATAATCGTCGTTGGTAAAGTTAAAGACGTTAGGACTGATCAAAGAGCACCATGTTGCACAAACAACTTGATGGCTCTTATCTATGATTTCTTCTGATCTTACTTTTGCATCTTTTCCGGAACATGCTCACAGATACAAGAATTATTTGGTCCCAGCAGGCCCATTGTTATACGTAGGTAACAATTTGCGGTTTTAGCCTCAATTTTATACTAAGCACTACCACTTATGCACGAAACTATTGCTTGTTGTAATTCTATTCTGTTTACAGTAATGGGAAAACAGCAGGAAAATCAATAGCACAACGAAAACGTGGACTGCTCGGATGCTTTTTTCAAAAAGTTCAAGTTCTAACAGAAAGACTTTTAATCTGCTGAAATTTATCAAACTTCCTTTGAAACAGTGGAACAAACAACAACTATACAGGGCATGACAAATTAACTTAATTGAAATAGTAACAGGATTCATAAAGCAGCTGTGCACTTCACAGAACTTATCGGAGCTATAAGTACAATCCTGGTGCACTCAGTGCAATAGTTTTGAACTGTATCCTCTAACAAGCAACAGTTGTATGCAAAAGACTTTTACAGAGTTCCACTGATCTTGGAAATTGTTACCCGTTGGTCACTATAGACCTGCTGCGAGTAAAACTTTAGATTTGGCTCGTGAATTCATCAAAATACTCAACAACAGGAAAAGGATGCGTGGTAGGCATTATTAGTTCTGTTGACCCTGTGCTGTGACTCTGATGTGCAAAAAAGTTAAATTCGTACAGCCAACTAAATACTTTCTCTCACAATAAATATTGTCCTTTGTTTTCCAAATAACTGTCTTTGAAGTAAACTTTTGACACGATGACGATCTTTGTCTCAACTATTTCTTTTAAAGCATTCTTTCCTTTAAAGTAATTACGTGTACACTTAAGCTGGATTTGGTGTCTGTAGGCTGGATTTACCGTATTCCGTATATGCTACATATGCACTAAATTGCACGTAACATAACGTTAATGAAGTTAATTCTGCGTTTCTGCAGAAATCTAATTTGCATAATATCAGCATTGAACGACTAAGGCAACAACATGTGTGTATTTTGCCTATAAATATAAATGTGAAAGCCTATAAATATCATTGCGCACGTATAAAACTTCTCTAAAAACCGATTATAGTAAAATTAGGGGGAGGATTCAGCTAATGGTTAATCGAAATAGTAACAGAATTCATAAAACAGCTGTGCACTTCACAGAACTTATCGGAGCTATACGTACAATCCTGGTGCAATCAGTGCAATAGTTTTGAACTGTATCCTTTAAAAAGAACTAAATTAGGGGGAGGATTCAGCCAATGGTTACAGAAAAGTTGATTCAACAGAAAATGTTTAGCACGGAGCAATAAGACTGAAATAAGAAAAGTAACGTGTTTTTGTAGTCCTATTCTGTTTACAGTAATCGAACTAATTAGCACAACGAAAAAAGTGGACTGCTCGGATACTGCAAACAGAAAAAAGGCTGCTACAAATATCTTCCAAACGCGCAGCATTGCTTCAAGAAGCCACGAGATATCGTAACCGAATGCACGAGGCTGGCCGCAGATGTCGCAGACTTTTAAAAGCGCGAACGCAAACCCACTGTGTTGAGGTTCAAACTGTTATTGGCTCTCACTTGTTTTTGAAAAATGTCCCTCAGGATAAAGGCCTGGAGCATGCAGGTGCCCTTATCCCAATAACGGACTCAATCGCATTGAAAGGTGTACACAGTGCAATTGAATTGGTTGATGTCTTACAGCAAGTTAAGCCGCCTGAAGCTGAAAGGCCAAGAGGATGTCCGTCCCAAGAAGATAAAATGCAAGACGAAATTAGGCACAAAACTCAACAAGCTATTAATTTAACTCTTCAAAGTGTTGATGAAGGAAGTGGAGGATACGATCCATTGGGACCAACTCCTGCTTATGATCCTATTAACCCTAGGATATGTGGAAAACAATTGCTACCATCTGATTTGATGTCAAACCCAGGAAAAGAAGAAGAAAACACTAAATATCTGAGAACTGAAGATGTTATTAAGTGCTCTGTCGTACCTTCGACCACACAGCGTAATCTAAAATTACGTGCTCGAAAACTTGCGCGCAAACTTGTACTCAAAAAATAAACTAGTCGTTTAAGCAGAAAATCAAAACTAAGGTTGTTCTGAAACTACTGAATGCGTTTTCTGATGTATATGAGTCCATATCTCGCATGAATAGTAAATGCGTCATTTCTAAGAAGACTGCGGTAACAAGAAAATGCAAAGACCAATTAAACTAAATTCTTACCCTCCATTGCTAACTTTCGACTCATTTTTTACAGAAATGTCAAACAGAATGAAGCTAGTGCTCACGTTGAATATGATTACTGCTCCAAGCAGTAGCACCAGTCGTTGTAGAAATTGCTGCAATGTGGGTGTCGGATGGGGATGCTGTTGAAGCAGACCACACATTAGTGAGGGCTCACGAGCAATGGAGGAATTTGAATCAGTCTCAACAAAGGTCTTTTTGGTACGGATTAAGGCGAAGTGGAGTTGGATGGGATTGCAGCGCCCATCTGCCAACTGCATAAATGGTGTTGGCCTAGCTACTTAGAATTGCAGAAAACAGGGGAGTGGAAACCATTATAACGAAGGGGAGCAGCAGCGGGCGTTCATCCAGCAGGCACTTTTTTGGAACGACATTGCTATTCCCGTTCAAGACGTGAATGATACAGGAATGGAATGTTTTGAGTCCATTCAAGATGCCGTTCCGTTTATGACCTGTGATGATTACAATAGATTGACCCGCCACAAGGCAATGCACTGCTCACTTCATAGGGCTTTGCAAGTTGCCCAGTATATTGTCAAATTGTGAAAATAAGGACGTTTTTGACTTAAAATTTTTACTTTGAAATTATGGGTTGATTAATGTTTCGTTTTATGCTATGTTATGAAATAAATCAATATATACTAAAAATTAAAATAAAACTGCATAATGGTATGCTGAATCAGGAAAACAGTGACGTACAAGCTAATTTGAAGTTTTGGTCATTAATTAATAATAGCAACTTAGGGATTAATGGTGGAATTGGTTTTTAAGGCTGATAAGTGCAGACACAAATTCGACATTTATCTCAAAATTTGCATTGAACTCATGATCTTGCAAGGTTCAAATCTCCAAACCAAAATGTTTTCAGTAGCATCCATTAGCAAAACTTATTCACCTGTCGGTTCGTCAGGCTGTAACTGAATAGTGACATTATTGGAATCTACACGCATACTTTGTGGCATTGTATGTCTCAACACAAATATACAAAAATTTGGGTACAAATACTTTGGGGACAAACCTGACTCCTGACATAAATCACTTACAGCTCGAGTTATGCATGGGTTTCAGGACTTATATACTGTCCTTATCGCTATATCTGAGGCTTTGATCGTACTGGTCTTAGCTCAACTTTTAAAGTTTCGTAATTTCAGAATGCCTCCAAACAGTTCCTTTCTACCAACTTAACCCCCAAAATATTGCAGTGGTTCAAATCATGGATAATATTTTCAGTCCGACTAAACAGAGTGCCACTCTACCTTCGTTGTTGCTGCTGATGTTACAGGAGGAGCTAATGGTGAACCAAACAACCCGGCTACTGCAAACCTTACAACAATTGTGCTGCTTTGCTATAGCAGTCTGTGCTAATTGTTTGTGGAAAATTGGTTGGACATGCCACGGCTTGCCACACCTGGTCTATCCAACAACAGGGTTTCCTACAAGGCTATCCGTTTTAAAGGAACTTCTGCTTGAAAGAATTTCCATTCAACCAACCGTGATTGCTTGTCCGATCCATCTTTGTCGCTCCCGGAAAACGATCCCACTCTGGCTAGACTCTCAATGGCCTTACGCTTCTGAAGTCACAGTGAACGAAGAAAACATTCGACTTTGGGAAGTGCGCTCGTGCAATGTAAAAATGTGCCCCTCAACCTACACCACAGCTTTGCACAAATTGGAAATTTTGTTAATACTTTGTGACTTAGATGAATAAAATTAAAGCTTGTGTTCAATTATAGCATGGCTCAAGTTGAAATCTTCGTTTCTGATGACAGAGTTTGGGTGGATTTCGAAAGATATAGCCATCACTCTCAATTTACGTTAACCAACCCTGATGATGTTGAATCTGCCAGAGAGTATTGGTTCAGCCAATATTTAACAACCTTTGTAGCGCTTTGTCTGCGCCCTAGATGCGTTTGGAAATTTCGGTACTGTGGATAAAACGACCTTCCGAAAACGACCTTCCGAATTCCTGAAACTCTTCCAGTGGTCTATAAAAATAGGCCATACTGATGCATAAGTTGCTACTATGGCAGTCCCGTTATCATAGTTGAAAGTCTCGATTACCTTAAAGACTCTAAACTGCCAATCAACTTCATCGATGAGGAAATTGCCTGGACAAATTTTCGATCAGTGGAATTGAAACAACCCTTTGCCTATGATAATGAAAACTTCGTAATAGACTTGCAAAAAGAATAAGTTATAATGAGCTTGTAACACAATAAAATATTTAAGTCTTTTTGACATCAACTTTAGTTTGTTTAGATGAAAATAATCAAAGCTGTGAAAACTGGTCATACTTACAAAATTCTTCAAATATGTGCACGGGAGAGATGTGGTGTTTTGGGTACGGCACGTCTGCATCTGTGCAGAAATGAAGAAAGATCGGTAGCCCGAATAATTAAATTGCCATTTTACAAAATGGCTGAAGATGAGAACGGTCATCCCGAACCAGTCGAGATTCAAACGATTGCAAAAGTTAAAACCGAGGCCAACATCCTAGCACCGAGATACTGGGGTATGGCAAAGGGTTTATGGCAGATCCTCGGCGTCATATTTTTATGTTCTATAAGCTGGAGGAGGAGGATGTTTGGATGTCTGCGTTCATTGAGGAATTTGGGCCACTGGCAGAGACTGACCTCTAGATTTACCTTGCCCAAATTTTTCTTGCTATATACAATTTGTTCACGAAACAAGATTGTATATCGAAACATTACACCTTCCATGACTGACGTATCCATCAAGTACCTTAAATTTGTGTACTTTAACGACTGTGAATTTGTGTCAAGTCATCTTGAAAGCCAGTATGTAAAAATGGGACAATGCTTCATTACTTTCATGCCTCCGGAGCACGTAATGAAGCCAACAGTGCCAGCAGGGAGACTCCTGGCATATCAAATGGGCTAAACATTTTATATCCTGGCAACAGGAAAGTACTACACGGAAAAGCAGGATTGGCCGCTAACGGTATCACACGAAATGCGGAGGTTCATCATGGTCTGTCTGAGGGTAAACAAACCGCTCACTCTAGCCAAAATTAAGAAGCATTACGGTTTTAAAGAAGCTGTTAAGACCTATCACGAATTTATTGGCCTATAAATTTTATGTTACAGACAACGGACACTGTACAGACTGCAGTTGATACTGTTTTCGGTTCATCGGAAGGGCTTTATGCGGTAACGGAGAGCCTCAAAATTAGTGATGCTGAAACGGAACAGTTTCGGCTGATGATGAAGCGGTATCTTCGTGACCAGCAAGATCATGTCCCCCCAATGGTCGGTGTAGCTCAAGTTGAAGCGAACAAATGTGGTTGGACCAACGACTGCAAAAAGAATATATTGACTCCAGGTACAAAGCAGTCAAGCTGCAGCTTGGAAACTACGTTTGTGCTTAATTGCATGATTGCTAAACCCCGTAAAGAACATGTTGTGCAGTCCAACCACAATTATTCGCTTCATACTAGAGCACATGTATATTGCAACACATGTCAAGGAACCCACACAAAGAATTTCATTCGGAAACAAGGCTCAAAATTCATCAGATTTTGCTGTGTACCTGTGGTTGCTTTAACCCAGAAGCACCACACAACCACATGTATTTTCTGGATCCAGAAAACTCCCATAAAGCCTGCGGTGCCCATGGATACAAAAACTGTGAGAGAGTAGCGGACACTTGTTGTAGTAGCAAATGTATTCATTTTCCTTTATTAATTGGTTGGTGTTAATGTGGTTTAAATTGTAAACATTATGCAAACGCATTATCCCCTGGTATCTACTATACATAGTAAACTGTTTTTGCTTCTATATTGTTCAATAAACATGCAATGTATACAGTCATTAATACAATGATCAGTCATAAAATTTAATCCAGTTGTTCTTCTTTTCTTCTTTTCTTCCTGCGCCAAACACAGACCTGGGAACGGGTATTCGTTCCAAGAAGCTAGCAAAATCCGAAAAGTCTGGGGGTCTAGTCTGCTTCAATGAAGAAGAGGTAACAGTGAATTTAATCAAGTCGATAATATTTGAAAACTGTGATGAGTTGCCGTCCTTGTCGATGACAACAAGATTTCCGTCCCTATCCATCTCTACTTTATCTTTGATCGAATGGAGTAAAAGCTTAGCCTTGTTTTTCCCGACCTTCGGGACATAGTCCACGATCCAGTTGAAGTCACATTCAGCAGGTTTGCCTTGGCAAAATTTTAAAACATCCAAGCGTTTCTGTTCCTGAGTAGCTGTTTTATCACTTAAAATTGCATAAACTTTATCTGTGAATTCGTCAGGACCTTGCCTAGCTAGAAGGTATCGGGTCATCTACAACAATGGGCGAACAAACTTTGATGATCAGCTGAAGCAATGCTGTATGTGTTCGAAGCAATTTTACTTTACGATGCTGGGACTAGCGGAATCTGACAAGATTCGCAAAATCCGTCTTTTCGACCGCAACTTCCTTCTATCACTTTTGCTATAGATGGACGTTGTCTGTATATAGAATGTTGTACGCAAACTAAGTGACAGCGTTGATGAATGATGATGGTGCTTCCTTAACAATCTGTTTAAGTCGTTGCTTTGAAAACCCACCATTTGCTATTAGTTTAAACAAGGCAGTATTCTGTTAGACTGGGGAAGACATTTAAAATTTATAAATTTACAGAAAATTATATAAGAAATTACTTGCACTGGTTTAAGGTAAGTAAACTATCTGTTTATTTTAAAATGGGAGAGTAGCTCTAAACTGAAGCTCCTCTGCCACTGTTGGAGATAAATCAAGATAAAAAGAGCCAAAGGCCTTTCTTTAATGGCTTGATAGTACCTGGACAAACTGGATTGCCGGGAAGAATTTGTGACCCCAATGAAGAAATTGCAGGACGTCACGCCTTGCTGTCAAAAGGAACATGCGAGTGATTTGCCGAGACAAACATGCTGAAAATTTGCTTTTCTGAAACGGGGACTGCCACAACAAAATCACAGTAATATCATAGTGGTGACTGTAAACGGTAAGAAGTTTGTAAACAATTTCACTATTTCCTAACGTAAACTGCTGGTCATCAATCACAACGCATCCGCGCCCTTTATCCCACTTTCCCTGTTCAATGATTTCTTGCTCGGGAATTCCTTCGGCAAAACAAATGTTAGACACACTATCTTTCATGTCATCATAGATTGGTTGTTAAACTTCGCAAAGCACTAATACCTTGTTAAACTCATCACCAGAGCAGGCTTTCTGACTATTTAACATAGACTGCACTAGGGTAGTTTTACCCGAGCCCGAGTTGCCAATAAGGGCTATTCGAACCGGTGTTGCTATGTGAAGAGATGCATGACTAAAAAATTTCACATTTCTCAATGTATTTGTACCAGTTTCCCTTGTCTAGCGCAGGGGCCGCGTTTCGCATAATTTCGTTTCGATTTCGATCCCCGGAAAGGAAGGAGTCCGCGATTGCCGGCGCTTCGCGCCTATAGTTCCTCAAATGAAGGGTAGCGTTCATTGTTCAGGGTAAGTGTAATGTCTAATTCACCAACGACAAAACACACATAGCTGTCTGTAGTGTCTTCTTCGAACCACACACGGATACTGACTTTCCCATCATCAGGAGGTGACACGTAGGGACAAGACGCACTCTGATCTTTTGAAAGGTCACAAGCGAGAATAAAGAATCAGCTTTTAAAATCTGCTGGATCGATTCCAATGTCGTCGTTTGCAAAATTGAGCCCCCACAATAGTAGGCAAGGTTACACTGACTCTTTGACAAATCAAGGGTTACACCTTCCGACATGTACTGTGGAGCATCATTTAGATACACCTGGAATCTGGAGCAGTGGGCAGAGACAAAGTTGAATGGATTTTTTTCAATTTTTGGAGAAGTAACGGCATCGCTCTTCACGAAAAACACATAAACTCGCTTAGGCGGACGTCCCAGAAAAACACAATCGTAGCTAAAGGTTCGGGATCGGGATCCTTTCCGTACTGTTTGGGTCCTTATGATGTGTCTGAGAAGTGGAACTGAAAATAAATTAGAAGCTAGCAGCCGCTGTTGCAGAGATAGAATGTTAGGACTTGGTTCAAGAAAAGTTCCATACAGCTTGGCTGAAATTACTTTAATGGCAAATGATTTAGTAGGGTCTCCGATTAAGCAGAGAAGTTCGATGAAACCGAAACGTAATGGGACGGTCTGTAGGCAAAGCACGAACTGAGCCAAATATATCGTGAAAGGGTCGAATTACCAGGTCTACTGTTCTGGATTTTGCAATGTAAGTGCTCCTGGCTTTACTGCCTTTGTTGACTGCTATATCTGGCAGTGTTATGTCCCAATTATCTATTGCAGTTAAGTGTATATCAAAGAATTAGGTTTGTGGATCAATTTAGGAGCGTTGAACCGCCAAACTAGACGCTTACCACTACTATGATAAATTCTATATTAATCGAAAGCTCTAATTACCGATAAGATTTGTTCCTCTAGGACCATAGTCCACAAATTCGGCGTCAAATTATTGTAGTAGTCAGGACTTACCAGCGGCCAGTGCTACTCCTTAAAAACCCTAAATAAAGCTCTAAAATAGACTTTCTCCATTGAAATCTACCCGAAATTTTCTGTTTACGTCAGTTATCAAACATACAACCGAATGATACTCCGTAATTAAGGAAGTTCAGCTGTAAATTGCCTTAATTTGTTGTGGCACCACTGTTTTCACCCGTTTTTCAAAGTTTTTCTGATTAGACTGTGAACAATTTTATTAAAAGTTTTTTCAAGAATTCATGGCATGCTCTGTTTTTGAAAAATTGTCAAGGATCATATGGACATATATATGTAGTGTGGCGGGTTGAAATTAAACGAGTAAACTTTGTGTTATTTTAGGCTCCAAAAGCTTGCAGTGGTAAGCACTGGTTTTAAACTGAAAGTTGAAAAGGCTGAGAGAACACCAGGGCCAGCGAGTACCCTTGCTCAGCAACACGGAATTTCAAAGCACTAACAGCGCAGCGAATAGACGAGACGACTTGGTCGACTCTTAGATCCTTCGGACTAAGTAGCCTGGTTTTTGTCTACCTAATCCGGGATTTGTCCGCGTTCGGTCGTGAGTTCGATTCCTCCTAGCTCCGTTTCCGTTTGAGGCCAGTACACGTCTAGTGAGCAACTGTCGTGTTCTACAGAAGCCCACAGGTCAGTACCTTCTGGAATCAAGCAGAAGATCAACACCTCTTGCTCAGTACAACTGTCACACTTCCAAGGGAAATATTTAGGCACAAAGTTTTCAGTGCCTGAAATTGCCTTGTAAGCTCCCTGAACAATCTGGTCTACGTTGCAAGGGCGTAGACAAACACAAACTACAATAGGATGAAATAAAAACTAAGAGTCTCTTTGCTCAAGTATTGGAATGCCTCTAGCTCAAAACTAACAGTCAATTCTGTACAGCAACTTTCACACTCGAGCTGACAGTTAGATATGACCAGTACAAACTCTGCCAGCGTGATATAAGCCAAGTCCTAACTAAAAAAGCCAAACTGAGTCCTAACTAAATCCTAAGTTCCTAGCAAAAGGGACTACAGAACCTTTAAATTTTAGGATTTAATGTACAACAGTTACGTGCAGACGAAAAGAGGATAAGATGATACAGACTGTAGATGAGATTAATTAGTTACAAACAATATTGGTCAGCTGTTCAAACAACACGAGATAAAGCAACTACAATTAACACAAATACGATTAATACTGAAACAGTCGAACATGGACGAAATACTACACTCAAACACACACAGAAAGCACAACTGACCACTACAACCTTAAGGCTCGTACCTAATTAATGAACCTAATTACTTTTAGTTAGACCTAGCAGAAGTCCTAGACCTAACCAGCAGTCTGGTATTCACAAGTTATGCCCAGAACTTTATTTGACTAGTTTATCCTACGAACTTTGCTAGAACCTGAATCCTACAAAATTTCGAATGATTTAATTATACGTCGCTCGTCTGGTACAGTTTTTTAACAAACGATGACTGTATTCTGTTTTCTAACTAGAAGGTATGGAGGGGGGCTGCTTATATGCTTGCGCAACCGAAGGTTTGATGCCTTGAAACAGGCGCTCAGAGCCGATAGGCGGCAGAAAGTTCGCTAAGGACAGCTGAGATTCGTCAAGTCGAGGGAGCAAGCCTCAACCAAGGACAAGCAACCGTGCACGGCAATGACAGAATCAAAGAAGGGGGGGGGGTGTCGGACAAATCACCCGAAGCAGACAGATATAGCAACTGATGAAGGGTGTCGGTCAAATCGCCCTGTAGCAATGAGGATCTGTTGTGCACGGTGCGCTGCCCAAGGCAGACTGTTTTTCCCCATTATCTACTGAAAGATAGTCAGTCTCCGGAGATTCAAGCACCTTACAGGCCTGGTCTGTTGGAGACCGGGATGGAGAAATTGTTATCCGGGGGATCCTTGAAGGAACTCACACCGGCGAGTCAGCAGAGAAGGAGGGGAGATCATAGCTGTTGTGTTGCATCTTTGTTATGTTGCATATTTTTGCAGAAATCGGCAAGTTTTGTTACCTAACGGAACCTTTTTGCGTTGCATTTATGTTTTTATTTATGCCAACCAGATGCAGGAATCTTCAGGTTATACCGCTTCTGTCGTGTGCCCAAATTTGAGTGCAAGATGCAACGTTACTATATCCCCAGCGTCTTGTAAGCTTAGGTCTGCAGCTTTTGCTACAGGCCCAGTTCAAGGTGCATTAACATCCCGTACTGTCTCAAAGTTTTTTAAGCCTAGAAGTATGTGTAAAGTCTATATAACATGAATATTAAACTAGTGATTCTGTATAGTGATTGGCGCAAAACGCAATCAAAACTTATGCATTGACTAGAAGTGATATAATTGGCTGTTGGGGTTCATGACTTTGTCCTTAAATTTTGCAGAAATCAGCTAGTTTCGTTTTCTAATTGAAAGTTTTTAAAGCATTAATACGTTGCGTTTATATGTCTGACTGATTGAGAATTGACTGCTGGCTGCAGCGTTGATATCTGCACAGAGGAAGCTAGGATCTTCTGCGTTTGCTGCAAGCCCAGTTCTAGGTAAATTAACTATCCGTGGTGTCTAAAAGTATTTGAAGGCCACTACAGCGTGTGTGCCATTTCGGACAGCTTCGTTGTGTTAAGTTTTTATGGCATTATTATTGGTCCACCCTTAATTCATAGTTTAGCATAGTAATGGGTAAAGAACGCAAGCAGCAATTTTTAATTGACTAGAAGTGTGATAATTAGCTGTTGTGGTTGTTTCTTTGTTTTTATACTTTTGCAGAATTCGGCAAGTTTTGTTTCCTAACGGAGCCTTTTTGCTTTGCATTTATATGTTTTTATTTACTTTTCAAGTTGTTACCTACTGGATGATTAGCTGCTTACCCATTATGAAGTTTATTTCCGCAACATTAACAATTATAAATTGTATCTTGAAATATGTGCCTTTGTAAGCTTTGCTAATAAAATGTTATCAATTCCGAACTTCTGCATTTTGATCAATAAATTTCTTCACTATAATTTATCGCACTAGATTTTAAGCAAAGACGCAGCTTAATTTGAAATAAGCACAGCTTCGACAACTTTGGTCCAAAGCGGTTGTTAAAGTAGCATTTTCTTGCAAACTATGCGGGAACCTCAACATGTCGAGTCGTTGGCCGAGGACCTCAGTTCCTAGCTTTTTGGTGTAAAGAATGCGTGTGGCTGTGCAAACCTGTTTGTGTCGTGTGCCTAAAGCAGACTGACTGCAGGATTCAACCATGATGTCTGTGCAGCCAGGCGCAGCATGCGTAAATGAAAATCTTGGGTCTGTCACCATTACTGCAGTTCTAGGCATATTAACTGTCCGTAGTGTCTAAAAGCTTTTGGAGGCAACTACTACTTTGGAGCCAACCAGGTGCAGGATTCTTCAGGTTATACCGCTTCTGTCGTGTGCCCAAATTTGAGTGCAAGATGCAACGTTGGTATCTCCCCGGCGTCTTGTAAGCTTAGGTCTGCAGCGTTTGATTCAGGCCCAGTTCAAGGTGCATTAACTACCCGTGTTGTCTAAAGTCCAAAGTCTATATAGCATGAATAGTGATTATGTATAGTAATTGGTACAATAATTGGTACAGGCAGCTTGGGAGAGAGCGGGTGCCGAGAACAGACTGCAAGTTGCAACTGTGGTGGCAGCACAGCGGCTTGTTAAAGCTGTTTATCGTGATTGGTGCCACGCCAGTATTAAGTGCCCGCGGTATAAAGTCTATATAACATGAATATTGAACTCAACCCCTAATTCATGGTTCTGCATAGTAATGTATGTATAACTTTGACTTCAAGAAAGTTTCTACTTTTGCAACTATATATCGTTATACAATGCAGAATCACTGGATATAATCTTATATATATATTTTGTTTTTCCTTCAAACTCTGCTTCACTTTATGTTCTTGATCATTATACAACCTCCGGCCCCAAAACGGCGGAGCCGCCAAATGTTACTTTCTTTTTCTTTTCGACCTCTGGCTTTGCAGTTTCTTTCTTGTTTAAGATTTCAGTAGTCACATGAGCGGGCTTTAGTCTTTCTATGCTGATTGCATCGTGTTTACCGTTAATGTCCAATACAAAAGTCTTTGAATGACGGCTGATAATGCGGTAAGGGACACTGTAAGACGCCTCAAGCTGCCGCCGGAACCCACAGGAACCCAAACGTGTGCACAGTCACTAAGTTTGCTGGGAGTAGGGGGTTTGGGTTCGAAGGTAGGAATCTTTGACCAATTTTGATACTGTAGTTCTTTTATAGTTCGAGAGAGTTTAGAGACAAACTCAGCATTAAATGTTTCTTGGGTACAGTTTATTAAGCTTGCTGGAATGTGAGCTATTGTCCCAGTTACCATTTGGAAAGGGCTAACACCCGTAATGGACGATGGCGTAATGCGATAGGCAAAAAGTGCGATTGGCAACGTTTGGATCCAATCACCACCTTTTGCTTTGTGGGATGTCTTTAATGTTCAATGGAATCTTTCAATCTTTCCGTTCGAGCTAGGATGATATGCGGCTGTGCGAACTCGAAAGAAACCGACAAGTTTTGCCTCGAAAAACAAACAAAAAAACGAAAAACAACTCTCGAAACAGTTCGGATTTGAATTGCTTGCCCCGATCCGTTGTTACGATCAAGGGAACGCCAAACCGTTGCACCCATGCCCTCATGAAGGACATGGCAATGGCTTCTGACGTTATGGTATGAGTTGGGTCGGCCTCAACCCACCCTGTTTCTCGGTCGATGTAAGTAACCAAGTATCTTTCCCCTTGGGTGGATTGGCTTAAAGGACCAACGATGTCGATATGAACATTTTCAAATCGACCGCCAACAGGAAAAGGTTGTGGGCTTGTCTTTGGATACACAGTTACTTTGGCTTGTTGGCACTTGTGACATTCCCGGCAAAAGGTTTTAATGTCTCTTCTAGCGTTTTTCCACACATAACGCGTGAGAATCAGTCGGATCGATGCCTTCAAACCAGGATGACCAAGGTCATGCAATTCCTTAAAGACACGGTATCGTAGACTTATTGGTCGAGGATATGGGGTGGAGACATCACATATTAGCTGAGAGTTATTTGACAACCGGAAAGGTTTGGGAGTAAAGCTTCCTTCTGATTCAGCAGGATCTGCAGGCGCTTGTTTTGCAGCTATGCTCTCTAGGTCGAAAGGATCAGTAGCAACCGTGCTGATGAGTCTAGAAAGAGCATCAGCGACGATGTTGTCTTTACCTGGGATGTAACGAACGTCGTCGTTAAACTCGGAAATAAAAGAAAGTTGTCGATGCTGTTTTGGACTATCGCTGGATTTTTTTCAAAAGCTTTCGACAGTGGCTTATGATCAGTATAGGCGATCACATTGCGTCCTTCTAGCATTGTTTGAAACTTTTTAGTAGAATCAAACAGGGCGAAGAGTTTCCTTTCAAATGTGGACCACTTCTGCTGCGCTTCTGTAAATTGTTTGGAGTAGAATGCCAACGGAACAGATTTGTGGTTTCTGAGAACGTGGAGGGAAGCACCATAGGCTTTCGCCGAAGCATCAGTGGTCAGAATATAATCTTTATCTTCAGCGCATGGGTAGTACAGCAAAACACAATTTGCTAAGGCAGCACAATTTGATCGGCAAATGCTTTTTCATGATAATCAGCCCAGACCCACTTTGGCTGAATTCCCCCTCTTGGCTGAGTGTTGCGAAGAAGATCATGAAGTGGAGCGGCTATGAGCGCGAACTGAGGAATGTGCTGTCGATAGAACCCAAACATGCCGATGAGACGCCTTAAATCAGAGTAACTTCTAGGATGTGGTAACTGAAGAAGAGTTTCGACTTTGTCCTTTTTGGGAAGAATACCATCGGCGGAGATGCTGTAACAAAGGAAATCAGTCGTTGCTTTGAAAAATTCGCATTTCTCAAAGTTTACTTTCACGCCGTATTGCTGAAATCGGGTAAACAGCTTTTCAAGATGATTGATATGCTCAGCTTCGTCTGTGGATGCAATTAGAACATCATCCTCATAACCAAAAGCAAATTCCAGGCCCGACAAAACCTGGTCGATGAATCTTTGGAATGTGCATCTTGAATTCCGGAGGCCAAAGAATTGCGGACGAATTCGAAGAGTCCGAATGGTGTAGTAATTGCAGTCTTTCCAATATCCTGTTCCGCCTCTGGTATTTGGTGATATGCCTTAACCAAATCTAATCGAGAGAAAATGGTACAGTTTTTCATGTTTTTGGCAAAGTTCAAGATATGTGGAAGAGGGTGCCTGTCAGGTACAGTCTGTCGATTGAGGGCTCTGTAATCCCCACATGGGCGCCAATCGCCGGGATTCTTTTTGGGAATGATGTGAAGAGGACTTGCCCAAGCACTTGAAGACCGACGAATGATGCCGTCCTTCAGCATCGTGTCAAAGAATGTTTTGGCTACTTTTAGTTTCTCGGGATGAAGCTGACGAGGTTTTGCTGCCAGCGGAGGACCTTTAGTGACAATCCGATGAACAATGTCATGCTTTGACGCTTCTTCAGTGGAAAAGGTGAGAGGACTGAAAATGTCTTTTAATTTCCTGCAAAGCGAAGAAACGTCAGAACCGTTCCCCTTCCGTTCCGTTCCCCCGAAAACAGCACTAGAGTAGGCGGTCACTTTAGATTTTGACAAGGGAACATGGAATTGCGTCGTGTGATCAATGAGTTGACCCTTTTGGCAGTCGATAAGAAGAGAGTGAAGTAGCAACGATGAAAGTATGCTGGAAGGAATGACGAATGGAACGGATGGAAACCGAACAGAGAACCTTTCCATGAACTACGATTGGACTTCCGGAAACAGTTTTTAGGGTACAATCAGTTGGGTCTATAAGATGTGATGGTGCGGACTTTTTGGTGAGAAGGGATACGTCAGCACCAGTATCAATGAGGAGTTTTACTGGAATGTTGTTTATAGTTGCGGAAACGTGAAGAAGATCGCTACTGCTTACCGCATTTACTGTAGCGTTTGAGAGTCTCCCTGAACCCGAACAGGTGACTAGCTTCTCGAGGAAGGATCTAGAGCCTGTGGCTTCGGGCCAGGCCACCTACTCCAGGATTTGCACCGCTTGGCCGCAGGACGGTAGTAGAATGGGAAACGACAAATCTTTGGTTTTTGGCCCGATGAAAATGGATAGATAGCGCCATCTGTGTACTTAGTTCTATTTTCATGACGTGGTTTAAAATTTTTGCTGGTTGTAGCAACTGCGGACACAGTTGGCTTATCTACCATTTGGGTTATAGTGTCAGCCAATGAAGCAAAATCGTCGCCCTTTAACTGCATGTGACCAGCTAGGGCTGCCCGTGCAGTTATTGGCATCGCGTTCAAAAGTTTGCGTTTCAGCAAATCTTCGTCTGCCTGTAAACCGATTTCAGAGAGCTTTCGACTAAGCCTGCGATAAAAGAAACTGGGCTTTTCTCCTTACAGAGACACCTCCCCTAAGGCCTCTTCAATCAGCTCAGTTTTTGTCTTGGTATAAATCTTTAATATAACATTCTTTACCTCTTCGTAGTTTGCACCAACGTCCGTCGGCAGATTAAAGAGCTACGTCTTCGGGTAGAGCTGCGAGGACGTGGTGGTACTTTGTGGAATCTGCATTGATCTGGGCAAGGACAAATTGACTCTCTAGTTGAAGGAAAAATACTAGGAAAAATACTAGGATAGCGGGGGTTTAACCGATACCCAAGCGACAGTTCCCTGATTACCAAAATTTTGATCTCCATAGGCGGTCCAGGATTGGATTCGACGTCACCTGCTATCAACAGCAAGAGACGCCGAAAAGTCGCTTGCCGCTATGAAGTTCCATTAAGGCTCCAATTGATTTGGAATGCAGCGGTAGTATATTTGGCACAAAATTTGGAGGTAAGGAACTGATGCTGTAGTGGATTCTGAGATAAAATCAATGATACCGCAAGAAACCCACTTTTGAACCAAGGCGCCAAAGTAGTACTGCTTGAAATAGGATAATTAGAGGTTATTCCATCTGTCAAATGTTGAAACAAAGCAAACCAATTTCAAACCACAAAGAAGGCTAGATGAAACTTTGTCATCGTGTGCGCAATAGGGGCCACCAAAAATATAACGTTGGCTTCAAGAAAGTTTTTAATTTTGCAACTATATATCATTGTACAATGCAGAATTACTGGATATAATCCTATAATATTTTATTTTTCCTTCAAACTCTGCTTCACTTTATGTTCTTGATCATTAGAGATGCAGAACTTTTGCATTGACTGGAAATGATATAATTGGCTGTTGGGGTTCATGACTTCGTCCTTATATTTTGCAGAAATCTGCTAGTCTTGTTTTCTAATAGAAACTTTTTAAAGTCTTACTGAGTTGAGTTTACATGTGTTCATTTATATACTTTTCAGATGGTTAACTATTGTTCGTATTAACTGCTTATCCTTCGTAAAGTTTATTTCAGCGACATTAAGAATTATTCATTGAGAATTGACTGCAAGCTGCAGCGTTGATATCTGCACAGCGGAAGCTAGGATCTTCCGCGTTTGCTGCAAGCCCAGTTCTAGGTAAATTAACTATCCGTGGTGTCTAAAAGTATTTGAAGGCCACCACAGCGGTGTGTGCCATTTGGCACAGCTTCGTCTGTGTTAAGTTTTTATGACATCATTATTGGTCAACCTCCGCTTCTGTCGTGTTCCCAAATTTGAGTGCAAGATGCAACGTTGATATCTCCCCAGCGTCTTGTAAGCTTAGGTTTGCAGCGTTTGCTACAAGCGCAGTTCAAGGTGCATTAACATCCCCTACTGTCTTAAAGTTTTTAAGCCTACCAGTATGTGTAAAATCTAACATGAATATTGAACTAGTGATTCTGTATAGTAATTGTCACAAAACGCAATCAAAACTTTTGCATTGACTAGAAGTGATATAATTGGCTGTTGGGTTCATGACTTCGTCCTTAAATTTTGCAGAAATCGGCTAGTTTCGTTTTCTAATTGAAAGTTTTTAAAGCCTTAATGCGTTGCGTTTATACGTCTTCATTATTTACTTTTCAGATTGTTAACTAATTGTTTCGTATCAACTGCTTATCCTTCATAAAGTTTATTTCAGCTACATTATGAATTATTCATTAAGAATTGACTGCAAGCTGCAGCGTTGATATCTGCACAGCGGAAGCTAGGGTCTTCCGCGTTTGCTGCAAGAACAGTTCTAGGTACATTAACTAGCCGTGGTGTCTAATAAGGTTTATTTCAGCGACATTAAGAATTATTCATTGAGAATTGACTGCAAGCTGCAGTGTTGATACCAGCACAGCGGCTTGTAAGCTAGGGTCTTCCGCGTTTGCTGCAAACCCTGCTCTAGGTACATTAACTACCCGTGGTGTCTAAAAGTATTTGAAGGCCACTACAGCTTTGTGTGCCGTTTGGCTAATTCATAGTTTAGCAAAATAATGGGAAAAGAACGCAAGCACCACTTTTTCGTTGACTAGAAGTGTGATTATTAGCTGCTGTAGTCGTTTCTTTGTTCTTATATTCTTGCAGAATTAGAAGTATTGTTTTCTAAATGGAACCTTTTGCGTTGCGCTTATATGTTTTTATTTAGTTTGCAGGTTGTTCAGTTTGTTTACTACTGGATGATTAGCTGCTTATCCTTTGAGTCTATCAAAACATTTTGAGTACACACTTATAGCGAGATTCCGTGAAACCAATGTGGCTGTAACTCCAGTCAAATGTTCGTGCTCTATTACAGCACGAGTTGAAATTACATTTAGAAAGCCTTGGAGTAGGATAATCTACGGGCCTGCTTGCTACATCCTTGCGACTTCGCCTGCTTCTGTCTTCAGTTTACCTTCGTCAGATTTACACATACTACACGTTAACAGAGTGCTGACTTTCACTCGCATTTTGAGCTTCCAGATCAGTTTATGAATACAGTGTATTGGCGGCGACTGGGGCCGCCGCGAAAAATTCACGTTTTTTATCAATTTTGACGAAATACTTTGCCCAAACGTTTACAGCAAAATGGCTTACAACGTTGAATCTGGGGCACTGTAAAGGACTGGTTAAGGTGTGCCATTGTTCTAATTGTACCAATATGCTGTTGAAATTGGTCCATTTGTATATGATGCTCAGTTAACAGCAAAGCAAAATGGACGACGAAATTAAAATTTTGAGAAGAAAATAAACTACTAAACAGAGACATATCAATCAGCCTAATCTGTGCTTAGGTGTAATTACAGTAACATTTGGATGATGCTCTTAAAATATATATTAGTTGAGTGTTAGGGTTCCTTTCTTTCTTAGCGGCATTCCGTCTGCTATGGCGCTGAGTACAGATTCCTGTATCTGGATCGACAATCCTTGAAGCGGATGCTTCTTTGTCTTGAGCAGGTTCTTTCCTTTTCATTCCTGATCCCTCACTCAGGAACACCATCGGTGGAACCCCCCCCGTGTTGGATATGTTATTACCGGATTCTGGTCTTATACTGTCAGTAGTCTCAGGCATAGCTGTATCCTCATCTGCATGAGTCTCAGGCAAGCTTCTTTCCTTTCCTCTCGGTCTGTTGTCACCTTGCTTTTTTTGGGAATGGACCTTTCCTGTCTCTAGGGGATACAAAAGCTTCAGTGGTCTTCGTATGGTTTTTCCAAAACGAGTTTGTACAATGGCAGCTCTTGTCTTTTCGTCAAAACTGATCACGTTTCTTGTATTCTTCCCAATTGCATTTGTCCCCTTTTCTGACCATCTACTTTGATGACAACATCAACATCATACAACATCATTACTTCTGAGCATATGTCTGCCTCACCTCGCATACGTGAGCGGTTTCTATGTTAAATTTAAGTTAAATTATAGTCTTATACGAAGGAGCTTTAATATAAATTAATAATAATTGACTGCATGATTTATATGGGAGATGCATCTGTGACAAAACGTTGAAACGTAGAAAAAATTAAAAATTTATATAATCTGAGAACTTTGAAATCTTCATCACGTTTTTAAAATTATTTTATTTAATAATTTACACCGTAGAATGGATCACATT
The DNA here is from genome assembly GCA_030248195.1 of Trissonchulus latispiculum. Classification (NCBI taxonomy): domain Eukaryota; kingdom Metazoa; phylum Nematoda; class Enoplea; order Enoplida; family Ironidae; genus Trissonchulus; species Trissonchulus latispiculum. Next base: position 57,993 of record JASAND010025894.1, read on the forward strand.
TAGGATTGGCTTTTTGAAACTACTACTGCTTGTCCTGCTAGTAGTCTTGGCACAGCCCCCAAATTGTAGGTGGACTGTTTCACAGGAGGACAAGACGGTGGACAAGCCTGCAACATTTTGAAACAACCATTTACTGATTACCCGTACAACATCTACATACAATACATTCACAGAGCACAGGAACCAGTTGAGATCTCATAGCCTTAGTGTGAAAGGCGTAGAGATAGAATGTCAATGCATGATGCGAGTAGTACATAAGATAGACCACAAGTTCTAGTGCCATTATTTCTATGGTGGGCTCCACTTGAATATAGTTCATGACAGTTCTGTAGGTATAGCTAGGCAGATTGAGCAAGATGAAGCTTGAGGTTAGCAGAAGCATACTGATTGTGAAATCTTTGCGTCGTATGCTCTTGCCAGGTTCATCCAGGGAATGACTGGAAGTGGACTCTCTAGCAGTCGTTGGTTGGCTAAACTTCGTAATGCTAAGATGCTTCGAGCGCATTGGACCGCTGGTGAATTCGTAGCTTTTGGTCAAGGCTATTTGTTCTGAAATAAGCAAATGGCCAAAATACAGCACAGCCCGTCTACAAAAATTCAGGCGATGTTAATTCAGGCGAGCAACATGTTAACTCTATAATGGAAGTTTTCACTATACATGACGGTTTTGAACTTACCTCAAACTTACCTCAGCATCGGCCGAAAATGCAAATTATTACTTTTGAAATTGCAGTTCAACGTAACCTGGGGTAAAATAAAGTAAGCCACTAAAGTCTATTTGGTCGGTGAGCAAGGCTAGGCCGTGGTGGCCTGGCCGCGATCCTGAAAAAATACAGGCCTGTAGTGCGTTTCACAAAGGGCTCCTAAATCTAGCTCCTAAGTCCCTCCTATCTTATCTCTTATGAGCAGTTTACGAGCAATTTATGAGCGGCTCCTAAACTGTTTCACAAAGCTCCTTTTAAACTGCTCCTAGACATTCGCTCATAACCCGCTCATAGCGCCTTTCTCTTAACTTTCTAAGCGCTTTCATGCTGGGAACTTATGAGCTGTGCTGGAAAATTTATGAGACAAAAAGTAAAATTACTTTATATTATATATTCACTTACCTATATGATAAAAAATAGAACATTTAAATCGAACATTCTCAATTTTAAAGGTTAGAATAAGTGTTTCTTATTTTTTTGACAAAGTAATGACGAAGTTCTACATATTTATTATTATTTATTTTTACTAAATATTCAGCAGTTGAAGCTGATAAAATGACTAAACGCTTTTACAGAACTTATCTGGGGGAATGCAATACATTGCAACGTTATCTTAGCTAAATATTGCAACAATTAGCAGTTGAGAGTGAGTTATGAGCCCGATTTTGGGCTCTTAGCTTTAAGAGCCGATTTAGGAGGTCTCTTAGTTTAGGAACTCTTTGTGAAACACCATTCTCCTAACTTTCCTCATAAGTAGCAAACTTAGGAGCTCTTATCACTATGAGCCCTTTGTGAAACGCCCCACTGTCCTGTTGGCTTCCAGCGGTTTTCATAACATACCGGCGACAAACATTAGCAGACAATGCTAGGGAATTTTCTGATTAACTATCGTAGTATACCTGATCCTCAAATTTACGTAAGAACAATATTTCATTTCATGTTAGCACAGCAAAGTGCCTATTGTTTTGTCGGCTTGCATGAAACTGGATTAATACAACCATTAGCATTTGAAGGAACATGTTATTTGGCAAAATTTTGCTACAGTGCCTCGAAACCATTACAAGAACTGCGGTATTCTCAGTAAATTAACCAGACTACCCGCCCTCCAGCCCCGGCCGCGCCGCGCTGCATGGCCCCGGCCCCGGCCCCTGCAATAAAGAATACCGCCATTCTTGGCAGTCTGGATGCTTCATCCGTATAGCGATTTTAATAAATATTTTATTATTATTTATTATTTATTCGGATCTATTGTTCATGGCTTAGCGAAAAGTTGTCGCAAACCAGCTTGCAGAATCTAAAGCAGGATGTCTTGCGCGTTCCATGATGCGCAGCACCACCAGTGGTGGCAGGCAACTATTGAAGTTGTCTAGTTTCTAGGGTTTTTTGGGATATTCCAGATATGGACCAATTTCTGTCGTGCTCAATGAAAATTCCTATTACGTATAGCAATATATGGCTTTTACAACTTTTGTTATTGCTAGATATTTTTGTTTCGGAGACATGACGTCATTCCTGTAACAGGCATGATATCACGAGTAAGTAAGATTTGAAGGCCTTAATTTGCTTACTTAGTTCCTACTATTTTACATCTTTTTCCATTACGACCGCACGAGATCTCCCACTGTTAGCCTTAGGACAAACAGATCAGAAGCTTGTTACAACTTTATGAACCCACTGAGGAAGTTCCATGATCTTATAATCCTTCTAATAACCTACTGCTGTGAGAGAGCGTAGTCATGTTTGTGCCATGAACCATGAAAATGTTGTGCCTAAGTGTCTACGCATTCCTGCAGCTGTAGATTGAAAAGAATTGTGTAATGAAGTGAGCTAGATCAAAACTCTGATCTGTTCCAAACTCTAAACACTGTAAACTCTTCTTCTTTACACGGAAGGTCAGCACGTCTGTTCGCAATGAAGCAGACTTAAGCACCAGATCTCTGAAAGGTGGTGTTCCAAAATCAGAGATTCTCTGCGGCCAACCCTAGTAGGGGTCTTTGTCGGTGAGTTCGTTTGAGGTTCCTAAGTTGATCTTCCGTCGGACAGCAAGAGGGGTCAGCACTTGCTTCCTTGATGTTGATTTCCAATTGTACAGCAAGCGGGGTCAGCACTTGCTTTCCTGTTGAGCACTGGATTTGGGTTGAGTTCTTCCTCACTGGGTCTTCGGTTCTTTCTTGGGGCTGGTAGTCGAACGGTAAACGCACCGTATGTGAAGGCTAACGCGCCTTTGTTTGCTTGTGATAAGCTAGACGGTAAACGCACCGTAGTTTAAGGCAAACGCGCCTTTGTTGCTTGTACTGAGACTCGGTGACTAACAAACGGACAATTTAATGAAAACACTACAATTACGATTCTTACAATTCTGTGCGTTCAAACTGACAATTACGACAACACTAACGAGTAGGTTACAATAGGATCAGATACAGTACACAATTACTGTACCAGAGTTGCCAGATAATTTCCCTTCCTAGGTTACTATTAATATTATTCCTATATGGAATAATATTACAAACTTTGATTAAGTTGTTGGGACAAGGTCGATACTCTGATTTTTCAAACACTTTTTGAATACGTACCTTGGGTACCCTTGAACTTCTCGTTCTTGAAATTTTTCCTGTATTTTGGTTTTTATTTCTCTGAATTTACCTTTTCTATAACTTTTCGGTTTCGTTGTTTCGAGCGTGGGTTTTTCTTTCACTTTTATGTAATGCACTATACTTATTTTTGTTTTAGAACCAGTTTGGTCATTTGTTTGGTTTTGGTTTCTGTTGGATCCAGTGGTCAGGAGGCCTTTTGGGGTGCTGGTCCACAATTTGGTTTGTTTCCGGATCAGCTCAGGAACGTTATCAGGTGGTATTTTTGGGTTCTTCTGTTTTCTTTCTTTTTACTATTTTTACATTTAACTTTTATCTGCTGTGTGGGTTATTCTACTTGATTTTTGACGCATGTCGTTCTACTTTTGACTCTTTTAAATGATTTCTTTGATAAATTTTGTGCTTTTTCTCTGCTTTTACGATTTAAGTCATAAACTTTCGTTCACCTGAGTATTTTATTCTTTGGATCTTTTGAGTTTCGTAAACGATTTCAAACTTTTTCTTCTTTGTCTTGATCTTAGTACGTATAGATCTTTTTCCTTGGTACTTTAAAGTTGCCTTTCTCGATTATATTTTGCTTAAATTTTCACTTTCTTACTGGAATAAACTTTAATTTCCGATTTTTATTGATTTTCTAAATTCCACACAGCAGATTGGACTTTTCTTTTAACCTTTTTACAACTTTTAACTTTTGGTGCTCCTACATTTTTCACACTCTTTTGGAGTGTTAAGTTGCGGGCCGCTCCGGTCTCCGCATACCGGGTGAGGTGGGCCGCACGCTCCTTAACATTCTTTTTACTTTTTGATTCCGTTTCATTTAGTTTAGCCTTGAGACTCTCTTTGATAAGCACAGGCCTATGGGGTTTCTCCTCCGCATACCGGGGCTGCGATTCTCCCATTGGCTCTGGAGCTACTAAAGTCATAGGTGGGGCTGTAATTTTGTGTCGTCAGTATTTTGTTTTGTTTAATTCTGCCATTTACTTAATCATAATTCTTTTGTGCTTTATTTGATTGCCTTAATTTTTGTTTTTGTGTGTTTTAGCTAATCTTTTGTCTGCTATGCCGGTGCCGACCCCCCATCCTCAGTGCCGGGTGTGCTCCCCAGGAAAAGTGTCAGCTGGATTGGATTGGATCTTCCGGCCATCTGCTTCGGCGCTGGTTCTGGCGCGGTCGGGTACCGCCGTGACTGGTCGGTAGTTGCTGGTGCTGGGTTCCTACTGGTTTTTCTCTTGCCAGGCCTTCTTGAACTGTCTGCTCCGACCATGGCCTGGTCTTTGGATTGTTTCGGCCTGGTTGGCCGTCGGCTTTGACTTTGGGCCGCACAATGCTTTTGTGTGGCGGCCATTTGGCTTGGTCCCATGTGGTGGTGGCCGCGGTTGGCTGCCTCTTTGGACTTTTTGGGGCGTGTTGCGCCCATTGCTTTGGTTCCATCTGGGTTGGTGGTCGACCCTGTGTCTGGCCTGCGGCTTGCCGGCCATTCGTCTGCGTCGGTGGGTATGCCTTGCCTGCTCACCTGTTCCATCTTTGGGAGCCTCGCTCTGCTGGCCTCCCTGGTCTGGCCCTTTTGGACTGTTGGGGCGCTTTGCGTCCTTTGGTTGCTTTTGGTGACTGGTGCCATGGTCGGTTTGGCACTGGTGGCTCTCCTGCCTATTTTGCCGTGGGGCGGGCTCACTTTGCCTGCTTCCGTCTGCCATCTTGTCGGCTTTTGGTCAGGCTTGGTCGCTGGTTTCCGGCCTTTGGGAAGGCTTGGGGGCCTTTTGCCTTTGCCTGGTGGTCTTTTGGCCTTTGTGAACTTTTTCCGGTCTACCTGCCGCCATGGGGATGCTGGGCCAGGTGGTGCACGGCTTGTTTGGCCATAAATTTGTGCCTGGTCCCAGTCCCGTTCGACTTTGGTCTTGGTTTGGTTGGGTTGGACTTGGTGAACGTTGACAGGAGACCCCTCGAGGCCTGGTACGGTGCGATCTGGTAGGGTCCGGCTGGACGGGCATTTGACTCAGTGACAGTCTACGGTCTGGAATCGCCTCGTCTGCGGTGCTGGGGAGTAAACCGCAAGTGTCCCATTTTCTGCACACCTGTGACACTGTCCCCCCACCCAAATCTTGTGTGATTTTTTGTTGTTGTTCAATCTGTGTTTTGGTGATTGGTATTTCTTTCGGGTTCTAGTATCTTGGTTGTGATTGATTGGGAGGGAGCCGCAGGGATTAAATTTTAAAATTGGGGTTCAATTGATGCTATTTTCTGTTCTTCTTTCGTCAGGGTGCCCGCCACCTCGGTTTATCCGTTGTAAATGTCGGTGTCGGTATAGTTTTATAGTTTTTCACTGTCACTTTTCTGTCTGTTTTTCTACTAAATATGGTTACACGGTTTATGTTTTCTTTCGAATTTCAAATTTTCTTCGCTTTTTCCTCGAATATTACAATCTCTTGATGACACTATTTTTCTTCATTTGTTTTACTAATCTAGTATTTTGTTTGGCATTGTTTTTTGCTACTTCATTCCATCTTGGCTGCTAATTCCATGTACAATTTTTTGATTTCTTGCCTATAATGCCTTTGTTTAATACTTCTATGCATAATAATTTTTCTTGTCACATATATATTCACAATATTGGGGTTTTGTTCTTGTTTTTGTTGTTGTTTCCTGTCGGTGCTCCCTACTCTTTTGGTACCTGGGTGTACTCGGGCGGGAATTTTAAAATTTTTACGTAGGTTTTGAGTAGGTAAGTAAGTTTTTGCAGTAGTTTGTCAAAAATGTCTCGATTAAGTTACGAGTAGTTTTACCGTCGGCCGGTTAGCATGTTAAAACAGTTGTGTGCTCAACCGTGGTATGGTGTATGTTCACCGCATTTGTTTACTTTTATCTTTACGTAATTTTCACAACAGTTTTACCTTTACTAGTACCTAAGGTACCTGTGTGTAACGTCCTTTTTATCAAATTTTCTAACTTAGTGGACCCGTCCGAGGCCGCCCGGGGCCAAAAGAGGGGGTATTATGTGAAGTTAGCACCGACAGGAAAGATATAAATTATACTCGAGATTCTAAGCCTAAGTGAAAATAACATTTCATTTGTTGAACGTTCAATCATTTCGTATCACTCTTGTCTAAATTCGTAGGTCCGGATAGCTAATACTTGTATTCCTCCATTTTGAGTTGTTTAGAAGCAGTTGGGTGTAAGATTTAATAGCAAGTGGTTGGGTTCGAATTGGGGAGTTTGGCGTGAGTTGTTGGGTTAAGTACTTCTGTCGCATAGTCGGCTTCAGTCGGACGTTTTTGTCAGTATTTTGTGTTTTGATAAAGTTTATACTCGTCCTTAAAATTAATGTTTGCCCTAATTCTGTCGTCAAGTCCTTGTCTTAAAGTACAATAAACCGTTGTAATCTTTCCATCGATTTTTAGTTGGTCAGGCCGAACATTGCTCCAGCGTCACACACCACTGTTGTTACCTGTAATTTAGTCTTATCCTAGGGAATAAAGTCAGACAGCAACGTTTTTACTAAGATCAGTATAGTCAAACTTCACACTATCATGGCTCTGCCATGCCTAAATTTATATGAAAATACCAACTTGTCCAATAGGATGGGTTACACCCAAATAGGGCATCACCCTACAGTGTGTCCTTTTATAGTTACTTGTTAATTATATACGTAACTTGCATCCAGGGTGATCGTGTGATAAGCGCTAACCCTTGGTATGTCAAGTATAAATTTAACTTATTTATCTAATTTTCTTAGCGCTTCATTTAGTATATACACACTGTTTGAATTCATTTCCATTAGGAGGGTGAGCCCTCTTCCCTTGAGAAATTTCTTGGGTATTTTCATATTTAGTTTCTTCAATTTCTACTATTAGTACGGTTTTTCCTACGGTTTCTACCAACTACGTGTATTTTGGTATTGCTTTACGTACGTATGTACTTGTTTTTTCTACTGTTACTAGTAATTTCTAGTATATTTATTTGTTTTTATGTACGTATACATTTGCAATAGTAATTTTCAGCGTAAAGTGCTTTGTAAATTGTTTGTGGGAGCGACGCTCACGTACCAAGCGCCGTACGGTCAGTCCTCTCAGGAGTTCGGACGGCGAGCCCTGGGGAGATGTAACGCAAGAGGCTGACTGTAACGGTCAACCTTTTCGTTATTCTCAATATTACGAAATCACTTTACTTAGCTAATAGTTGGCTTGCCTAGTCAGCAAGCATTCCTTCACGTGTCATGTAGCTCCACCTATAGGATAGGTTTGGTTGGGTGGGGTCCCCCCTTGGAGCTACATGATTGGGACACCCCAGCTAGAGGGCGCTTCTCTTGGGAGGGGGTTATCCGTCAAACTTCTCTCCCTTTCAGTTGTGGGTTTTCCCTTGTACAGTTTAGTCGCTATCTCTCTCTGCTCTCCCTATCTCTCCTGTATACAGTTTCTCCCCCTGTATATCTTCAGTGGGTCTGTTACTTGGTACGTTAGCGGGGCTTCGCCCATTGTTATAAATTGGTGAGTTTGTGTGTGTGTTAGTTTATTTACTGTATAACTGTTTGTTTGTCAGTTGGGCCTTCGCCCCCCTAAATTTATATACTTGTTATATTTCATATCTGTTATATTTCTATAATACTTGTTGTACGTATTAAATATCTCCATTAGCTGTGTGTATTTTTGGTAGGTCTTACTGAGCTCCTAGGTTAGTTTAGTGTTATTTCTGAGGTGAGCGGGTGTCACCCACTCACTAGGGCTATTTATTTGGCGAGGCTTCCCCGGCCGGCTCCTGCGCGGTTGGTGTGTTATTCAATTTGTGCCACGGTCTCCTCGCTTGAGTTGCTCTCGCGGGGTAACGGTACTTTTGTGTTAGGCTAGTTTCACTCTGGTACCGCTACAGCCGGGCTCGGCCCGGCCCAAAACCCGAAAGCCCGAGCCAGGCACAATGCCCGAGTCCAGGCCCGCCGGCCCGGGCCAATTTTTTACTTTCTGTCAAAAGAAGAAGTTGTCAAAAAAGTCATTATTGACAAATATTTATGCATCAGTCTGTTATTGTGGTTTCAGTTTCCGTCCATTGAAAATGAAGAAACTGTTTGGCGACAATGCAACCAAAGCATCGTTTCACTTAAGGGGGCGGGTCACTTTTTTGCCGATTTTTCGACCATCTCCGATTTTGCTCATTTTCACATATTTTGTAGTCCCCATGGGTCCGCGAAAGAAGACAAGAGCGTTTTGCGAAATATTGCTTCTATCGTTCTGTACAGGCCCTCAAAAGTGACCTCGACATGTGTTAAACATAGGAAAATGAAAAAGTTAGGTTAAAAAGTTTGTGGCAGGAAAATTTTTCGCTGTATAAGAGTCAGAACTCTGATATCTCTTCAGAACTGTTAAGGACATATTGTAGAGTGCTGCTATCTCCTCTGAAGCGATTCTGTTCAGTATTAGATTTTTGGCAAATTTTTAAAATCAGAATTTTGGAAAATCGGCCATTTTTGGACCATGAAAAACAGGACCTACGGTACTCTTTTGCTTGTCCTGAACGATTGGCAAAAGCTACAGAAACGGCCAATAGATAGCTGCACTCTACGCATAAAAACACGTCTTATGAAAGTACTCGCATGTTTCTGTCATCTACAGTAAGCTCAAAAAACTTGCCACAAAAACAGCAAATTTTGCTAAAAATGGCCATTTTTCATAATTTTCACATTCTTTTGATAATTTCTCACTCATTATGTGGTAAAAAATTACAAAACTTGGCAGATTAATTAATATATCTATGTCTGTCACATAATGTGGCCAAAACAAATGCGTCAATATTGAACATGCTGCTGTGGCGGCACCTTTGATCTTTGAAGGTGAAAAATGTCAATTTTAAAATTTTTCCAAATATAGACAAAATGGGTATCAATCGATAGCTAATGGAACGAGGAGCAACTTTTCTCATAGAACCATGGGTCTAAAATGTTGTCTGTGCAAGATAACACGAGTTAAAGTTATATTGGGCAGTCCTGCAAGGTTAGGTCAGTGCATCACTCAAGCATGCATTATGAACGCCTGGATAGCTGGCCTTGAGCCACGTCTGCACTTAAATATTACCTTAGTAAAGGCTTTAATTTGTATCGGTTAACCCTGTTTTCAGTCGCGCTTGGTCTCCACCTGACCTTGCAGGGTTCATCACCGGAATTTTCAAGTTTTCCGGCTTTGAACTTGAATAACTCTGTCACAGTTTGATTTCGAACGCTAATATTCTATGTTATTTTTGAGAACATATGGGGGCATATTATGTGTGAAAATGAGCGAAATCCGTGACTATAGATTTTTGACCAAAGTGACCCCTCCCCCTTAAGTCTGCTGTTTGTACAGGAGGGAGAGTTGGAAGGGTTGGGATTCACGAGCACATTAGCTCACGTTTTCGAAAGTAACTACTATAATCAAACCAGAGAAGTAGTTTACGACATGATGAGAATGCTAAATTGGTCAATTGATGATTTAGTACAGTACAGCAAGTGTCCTACAACTGTTCCGACTTGATCCATTTATGCTACTACGGACTTGATTACTGTCCCAGCGATATGTGTCGAGGACAGCTCAGTACAGCAAATCAATTTTGTATTCTGACCAAATCTTTGAGTCAACAAGTTGTTGGATTCCCCTATACAGGTAATGATGCATTATAAACATGTGCGTAAGGTGGTGATTCCCTTTGGACACCTAATGCAGGTAGACGACTCAACTCAAATCACGAAGACATTTGATGAAACTTTCTAAAATAAGTCGTTTTAGCGTTCTAACACCCTCCGCGCAATCCCGTTTCAAAAATTCGTCATTTGCATTCGGGGCACTTTGGTTGATATTTGACCGTTGAGCAATAGCTGTATCGTCATGACTCAAGGCTATATCCATTCGAACGGACTTGCTAAGCTCTACATTTTTACTTTTTGAAGCAACTTTCTACCTTTTCTCTATCGTAAGATATAGCCGATTTTCTTATTTTAGCGTTGGAAACTTGTCATTTTTTTACAGAAATCAAATAATCCACATCCACAACCTCCAGCATCTTTGGATGAGCTCTTTTGCTGTCAAAGACTTTCTTCCGGGCCAGCTGCTCCCCCTGGATAAGACCGCCTGATGTCGTCCAAAACTGCTTCGTCAGTCATAAACGCGCATTCTCTTGGTGTCCTCCCAGTGGTAGAATGAGGTGACGACAAGTACGCATTCACCGCTTCATCCAGGTATTCGTCCCAAACCAAAGGATCGTCGTGCGCCTTTTTAGCCAAGATGTCAACCAAAGTACGGATCACTCTTTCCACCGCTCCATTTCCCTGTGGGTGATTCGGAGTCGTTGTTATGTGGGTTATCCCGTTGCCAATGCAGAAATCTTCGAACTTGGATGACATGAAACACCGGCCTTGGTCTGTATGCAACCTCGCAGGGTACCCAGAGACCATGAAGTATTGACGCAAGCCCTTAAGCATGGCAGTTGTCGTGAGGTCTGCAACTATGTAGGCCTGGCAAAATTTGCTGAAGTGTTCCAGCACAGCCAAAACATACTTATTCCCGTAGCGGCTCCTTGGCAAGTAGGTGACGTCAACAGCAACCAGCTGCCCCGAGCGGTCTGTCCAAAGTCAGCGCAGGAACTTCGCGCCGTCCAGCGCTTCTCTGGCGACATACCTGGCAAGCACCCACCTGCACCTTTACGTCCGACGTCATCCCTGGCCAGAAATAATTTTTTTCAGCACTTGATAGACTGGTTTTCATCCAGTGGCCGCCGAAATTTCCACCATGAGCTTCATGAATAAGACCTTTGCGTAGCTGCTCCAAAACAAACAACCGGTACTCTCCGTCTTCTTCAAGGCACCACAAGCTTCCAACCAGTTTGAGGCCAATCGACTCGAGATAGGAAAGGTGCTCTCGGCAGTAGCTGTGACCAACTCAGCTTCACCCCAGTCTTGTCAGGGCAAGACTCGGATGTTCTTCAGTGTTCTTGACATGGTGTCGGCCAGTGAGTTTTCCTTGCCTGGCTTGTACTGGATCGTAAGGTCCATTGGCCGGACCATCTCCATCCAACGGGCTATTCTCGCATTGGGTGGAGTTTCCATCCAGAGCTTCATAATGGCTAGGAGAGGTTTGTGCTCAGTTAGCACCTCCACAAGTCTCTGAGAAATAGCCAAGATGGTGGCGAATGTCTTCAGTGCCCAGATAACCGCTAAGGCTTCCTTCTCGACCGTGGCATAGTTCCTCTCCGCAGTCGACAGCGCCTTCGATTGAACCGAGACTATCCGCTTTTCTCCGTTCACGGACTGGTATAACACCGCTCCTACCGCGTACCCACTGGCATCAGTCTCTATCAGAAAGCTTGTATCCGGGTTCTCTACCACTTGGTTGAGAGTGCTGGCCTCGACCAGAGCCAGCTTCAGCCGCTCAAACGCATCTTGCTCTTTCCCCCACCAAACAAAGTCCACCGCTTTCCGAGTAAGCCTATTCAGAACTTCAGCCTTCTCGAAATAGTGCCTGATGAACCTGCGGCAGTATCCCATTGCTCCAAGGAAAGTTCTCAGTTCCTTCAAGTCCTTCGGAGGTTTCCACTGAAGCAGTTTCGCAACTCTGCTGGCGGAAGGTAGGATCAATCCAGCCTCCAAATCAAAGCCCAGATAGGTAATTCTTTAGGCAGCGAATCGGCACTTTTCCAGCTTCAGGCACAGGTGGCTATTCCTGAGCTTGTCCAGTACTTGTCGAAGGTGCAATTGATGCTCCTCGAACGGCCTGCTTGCGATTATGATATAGTCGATATACACACCCGCGAACTGTAGACCCTCAAGAACAGAAGCTGTGTATCTTTGAAATGTTGCCCCTGCATTGGTGAGACCAAAAGGCATCACAACAAACTCGTACAGCCCAGTCGTTGCCCAGCCGACTTTTCAACAGCATCGTCGTCCAACGGAATCTGCCAGTACCCGGACATGCAGTCCAGCGTTGTAAAGTACTTGGCGTTGGCTCCCAGTCTCAGAAGATTGTCGATCCTTGGCATTGGAAAGGCATTTCTGACTGTGACCTTGTTCAACCTCCTGTAGTCCACGCAGAACCTTATCGTACTGTCCTTTTTGACTACGAGTATTACCGGACTTGACCACGGAGACTTCGACTTGCGTATAACACCCTCGGCCAGTATTTTGGCCACTTCTTCTTCTTTCTCAAACCTTTGGCCTTGTGCAGAGAACATTCTTGGTCGTTGCGTGATAGGGCCACCGGTTGTGTCAATGTGGTGCTTCACAGCCGCGGCTCCGCCGATGACGTCATTCCTGGTGGACGCCAACACGTCCTGAAACTGTCTCAGGACTTGCAGGAGCTGCTCCCTCTGCGCTGGAGTTAGATCTGGAGTTGCTGCATTCCAATTTGATCGGATTCGGACTCGGTGAAACAGCTACTCTGCTGCTCCATTCGGCCGGAGGCAGGCCCAGTTGTTTCAGAGGACGAACGCAACTAGCGTCTTTCCCAATCCAGGCTTCTGCTATTGTTTTGGGTCCCGAAAACGGTATTTTGAGACAACCGTCTTTGACTTCAGCCACTCCCCCAACGCCCGTTCAGTGCCCCATTGCACTAGAAGGTTCGTAAAGGACTGTCCGATCCGGAACCCCAACGGGCAGTAACAAGCGCCGGTTTCTATCCTTCCCACCAACTCCGTGCACCCTGACAATGCGGCTCTCGTCGTTGTCCAACATCTCGAACACCTCTGGCTGCCGATCCGCGCTGCTGCCGACTTTATCCGTCACGGATCCACCAAAGATTTCCCGAGAGACAACATTCCAGATAACTGTTCCGCTGCGTCCGTTGATAACAATATCTCGTTATCCCCGTCGTGGTCTGGTGATACGACGAAGGTCATTTGTTTGAGCCCTGAGCATCTTTTTGTCAACTGAGACCTCTATAGACACCTGTGTAAGGTCCTTCGTGGGCCCCCAAGCACCTACCACTCTTGTTCTATAAGGCAGTTCGGGCAGATCGCCACTTTGAGTTAACAATAGAGCTTGTGAGGAATACAGCTCAGATTTGTACCTGTATCCACGGTCACCTGACCTTTGTAGGGTTTCCCAGCCAGTAGTAGGTCCAACCCGACATCGGAAAAGTTAGGTGTCCCTGTGGTAGACGGAGGCGTGGCAGCTGGAGCGGGGGGCAGGCTAGGATACTCGTCGACCCGTTTTGGCACAATCACCTGAACCGTCGACACGCGCTTAGCATTTGAGGAAGCTCCCTTGAACTTTTTGCCTTTAGACCCACATTTTGAGGCATAATGGCCAAACTCGCCACAAAAACACTTTATAGCATCCTTGGATGACTTACCAGAAGTAGTTGGGTAGGCAGGCTCTTTCCGCTGAGTTCCACTGGAGGGAGGTCTTCGGTGCGGTGACGTCTTCTATCTGCCCACCGACTCGGTTTGCTCTGGCAGCCTGATCAGTGACTTTGTCTGCTTCAGCACTTGCTCTCTTGTTGCCGTGCGTTCTTGAAGCTCACATCTTGCTGTTCTCTTCCAGTCGAGGAAACCATTTTCTCCTGGAGCTCAGGAACCAGGCCGTTGATCCAAGCAGCTTTCGCCAACAACACTGAATCGCCGACATTGCGTAGATTCTGCGCCAACGTTGCAAATATGTTGCCGCTGACTCACCCTTTTTTTGGCTTAGGCACAAGAGTTTCATAGCTTGTGAAAGTCTGACCACATTCACCACACTGGTATGGCTTATTGTATTCGCAACTAGACATCTTTGTTAGAGTTATTGTGCCTGCTTTTATGTACTTTGTTGTTCCTGCTTTTATTGATTTCGGTCGGGGTGCTTTTGTGTTTATATGTACAATTTACGCTTTTATTGATTCACAGTACTCGAAGTCGTCTAGATTGGCGGGCCGACCGAAATCAATAAAAGTAGAAATTGTTCTACGAAATTCATCAACATTACTCCAACATTCAGACGACTCTGTGCAAGCTCGGTGTAAGCTCGGTGTATGCTCAGTGTATACTCGGTGTTAGCTCGGAGTAGGCTTGGAGTGACTCTAAATCAATAAAAGCACGAAGGACAAAGTACATAAAAGCACCAAGCGAAATCAATAAAAGCAGGAACAACAAAGTACATAAAAGCAGGCACAATAACTCTAACAAAGATGTCTAGTTGCGAATACAATAAGCCATACCAGTGTGGTGAATGTGGTCAGACTTTCACAAGGGCGTTCAACCTCCAACGACATGTTCAGAACGTTCACAGTGCAAAACCGGACTTTGAGGATTCTGAATCTGATGTTAGTACGGAGTCCTCAGGGAGTAGTGACTCGGACAACAAAGTAAGACCGATTGGAGAATTTTGGGGTGAGCTTGTTCGCCGGGCTGAGGGAAAATACCAACGACGAATGGGTAGACTAACCCAAGAGTACCTTACTGACGGTAATTCCGAGGCTACATCTGAGGTTGAAGCTTACAACGAACTTAGACCATTAATTAGGGTAGAGTTAAACAGGTTGATCTATACTCACATTCAACGCTGCAAACAGTTCCTTGACGACCCACTTATCGAAAAGATTATGGATGAGCAGGTAGATCATGAACACGAATTTTCTAATGAGGAAGCCCTTAAGCAAGCAATTGAAAAGAACATCGACCTAGATACAGTGGTACTACCAGAGAAAATAGAAGGCGACGAAGACGAGGAAGGGCTAGATTAAAAACAAATTAGACTGAAAGTGCATAAATGGGTGAAATTTGGAGTAGGTTCGGTGTTTACTCGGTGTTTACTCGGAGTAGGTTCGGAGTAATTTAGGAGCACAATTTCAAGCACAATTTCAAGGTTGGCAATAAGCCAAGGACCAAAATTCGGGCAAACAGGAAAGTTAAGAACACAACAGGTTAAGTGTAATTTAGGAGTGACTCAGAGTATGAAACTATGGTAAGGAAAAGTTGAGGATGGGCTGGAAAAGTCAAGAAAAATTTGGAAAAGTATGTTCTAGCAGGGTCGGTATACAATAGGAGTGACTCTAATCCAAATTCAACGGAAATTCATTGAAAATGGCGTGTAGCAAGGCACAGCAAAGGGTAAAATATGTGAAGAACCGGTCAAAATAAGTGATGGAGGGGATGAGTAATTCTAACTAAGGTGTGTTGGGTCTAGATGTGTAGGTCTCAGCGAAAGGAATCTAACGGTGTTTGTTTCATTAAAGTCGGCTCAGGATTAAGAAAGTTAGGAGTGGTCAAAGAATGTCCCTTATAAAAAGCAATTAACCATCAATCAAAAATGACACCTTCAAATAACACCTGTCACTTAGACCAAGTTTAAAAACCGCTGCTGAAAACTTAACACAAACCTGTTTGGAGGGGGAGCGTGCATGAAAATAAAATGAGGACTGTTAGATTCAAAAGTTAAACCTTCCTACCACTTGCTCACCTTCCCAACACCTTACCTGGCCTAATTACCTCACCCGAATAATTACCCAATTAACACAATTAGACTAATTAACACTTATCACCAAATCCCCGGTAGCCACTGAAAAAAGTATATAAAGGCGAAGAAACTTGGATCCTAGTCAGTTGGCCCCGAGTCGTCGCAAAAGCGGCGGCTCAAAAAAGAAGGGGTAAAAATAAGAAAAAATAGTGTGCATGTGTGATGTGTGCCTGTGGGGTAAGGGGTGGAGTTTGGATGTTGTGAGATAGTCGGGTGCTGTAAATGTTTTAGATTGAATCAGAACTACAGTGGAAACATAACAGAACAGAACAGAAGCGGTAAGTTTAAAATTTAACAGTAACTAAATTCAACTAAACTAGGAAAAAAGATCACGTGACAAGCAAATTGACTAATCAGGGAACACCTCAATGCTCAGACCCATCAGACAATCTGAAGCAAACCTCAAAAACACATAAAAGCACTCAACTTCTGGGAAAACATCAGGACAATAAACATTAAAAACATAAAAACGTCCAACAAAAACCGATCTTTTACATCATGCCTACTCCCCTATCCCCTGTTGTACCAACAGCCCTGGTCTATTGTATATATTTGTTGTATATGCATTTGCTGTAAATAATCGCTTAGAAAACCAAAAAATATATAATAAAAGCATAAAAAACCCAAAAAATACTGCATGCGCCGGACTGGGTGATATTCGGTTAGGTAAGCTAGGTAGATTAGGTATTGTATATAGATTAGGTTTGGTAGGTTAGATACGTAAGTAGGTAGGTAGGAGTCCGGTAATGGCCGACGCCGGGTCCCACGCCCCGGGGGAAGAACACAGAGGGGTGGTAGGGAAGGTTGATGACGACTTACAGAAAAAATGTTCAAGGGGTGGGAGGGAGTGGGAGTGACAAATTTGGGATTGGGATTCAGGGTCGAAACGGGTACACTATACTACTAACGAATACTGTTAGCAGAAGTACATATGAACTTATAGCGTGTCAAGGGTTGGGAAAACATTAGCACTGTAACACCTGACCTTCCATAATTCAGTACCCAATACAGAATTGTGTACAATCATTCATGCCGGCTTTAAATTCAATTTAGCCTTAAAATATTTTCAAAATGTTACATATCGGATGCACAAAGCCAGACAAAATCATAGAAAATCAAGAAATCAAAGTGTACCTAAAAATACTATTACAAAGTAAATCCAAACCTTTAATTTCTTCGTGTCTCACATGCGTAGACTAATTAAAAGGATTTTATGAATTCAAGAATTAAGCACGACCAGAGATCCTCTCCACTACTTCGGGTCACTCCAGCTTTTTAAGCTAGCGTCAGTGTTTTGTCAATGAGCGGAGAATATGTGTTAGATCAAAAGTATGCGTTACTAGCATATTAACGTATGCTAACATTTGCTTGAGTTTGCTGCAGCACCCTCGTCTTTGCTGGTATTCAAATTCTATTCAATGAAATGGCCCGTAACTTACGGAGAACTTAACGAAACAACTTAAACTTGATATGTATGACATATGTGTGAAAATTAGCGAAATCCGTGATATAAAATTTTTCACGATGGACCTTCCCTTAAGGTAGTGGTTCCTTTTGGGCACATATTGTTGGTTGACGGCTCAAACCAAGATGAAATTTGGTGAAACTTTCCAAAATAAGTTCATTTAGTGTTCTAATACCCTCCGCGCAATCCCGCTTCAAATCGAGATTTCCGTTCAGGACGGTTTTCGCCAATTTGTGACAGTTGACCAACAACTGCATAGTTATGACTATATTCATTTGAAAGATCTCGTTGAGCTCTACATTTTTGCTTTTGGAGGCAACTTTCTAGCTCTTCTCTAGTGTGAGACATAGCCGATTGTCTTATTTTGGCGTTGAAAACTTATCATTTTTGCAGAAATCAAATAATCCGCCATTTCTTGAGTTACGCAAGCAGTAAAATTAAGCTAAGGGTGTCGATTTGACGGTTTCGTCGAGGCCGATTATCCGAGGCATGATAGTCTTCCAACTGATACCCCGTGAGCTGCTATCATAAAAAATGTAGTTTTTGCAAAAACATGAACAAATTTTTTTCCAGCGATTGTGGAGCATTTACTATGCAAGCTAGAGGTTTGCCACTCACTAGACGTGGTCTACACAAACATACCCAGGGACCCTTTTTTAGTTGCTCCGATTGCTGCTTTTTAGCTAAAGTGGCCGTTTGCTAAAGTTGGGAAAAGTAGGCAAAATCCAGGTTGCGCATGCACGTTAATTAATTTCTTCACAACGAAGAGTGATTTCATGATAATTAAAAAAGGGGCCCCAGCTATTTGGTAGTAGAATCGAATGATGTAGCCTATGCCTCGCGAAAAAATTTACTTTAGTCTGCAAAAAATCTGGAAAATTGAAGTGCTTCGAAAATCTAGTAAAACAGTTTTCGAAAACTGAAGTTAGTTTCATTGCATTCATTAGAAAGAGAAAATGTTATGCTCCATTTTGATGTAAAAATGGCTTTTTAACTCTAAGTAATGTATGAGTAATAAGGGTTCAAAGTTGACGTCTCCAAAAGGAATCACCACATTAAGTGCTTTCACTGTGAAATAATGCTGTACCCGTAAAGGTGAAAGAGATGAAAGGTCTGCGGTGTTTCCGTTTTGATTATCCATCAGGTTTCAAAAGATCTAGATCACAATCGAAAGATCCACAGCTCAAAGAATCTTACAACGTTTTTGTATAACTGGCAGAATTACCGAATGTCCAACTGCATATGTCGGTTTTCTGCAAGGTTTGTTTATAACTAGCCATCAGGCAATGTTTATTGCAGCTTGCTTTGATCTAACAATAAAACCTGCTGTATTGAATGAACGGTCTACCGTCTGGCTGCCTTGAAAGAATACGGTCGATGACACATTGACAACGAAAACTGGGGCCAAATCCATTAGTCTTATAATTTGCATAAGCTACGTGTAACGGTGCATATATGTAATAAAATAGGCTTCTGAGGGTCCAATTTTAATCAAGGTCTATATCTCTATAGCACTGGTTTTAGTCCTTTCAGCAGTTCCAGGGGGGTTTTGCCTCCAACTCACATTTAACCTATCTATTACAACAATTCTGGTTTCAGTTCAAAGTAACACTCAACTCAGATCTACCACCTCTTCTTCAGGTTTAATTCGTATTGATACTGAGATTATTCTTAGAGACGATATACTCTCTGACTGGCTCAGGTTGGGCAATCCCTTTGTCAGGTGTGATTACACTGTAAGTTTAGGTTAGCCGTTTAGATCAGAGTATGAAAGTCAAATACGCAGTCAAGTGAGCATTAGTTCTCGATCCGTTTGCCTAATCTACCTACCAAGAAACTTCACCGTCTTGGTTACCCTCTGTAAATCTGCTCAATAAATCCCTAAGGGAGACAAAACAGAAAGAAGATTCTACTAGGTTTATACAAGAATTATTAAATACTAACGGTTATACAATTAGATTAGGAAACAAACATTGATAAACTTTATAAACTAATGTGAACACCAAAGAAGACAGATAAACAGCTTACAATGCTAGTTTAGAACTCTCAACGGCACTGATAAAATACCCAATACCGCAACAATGTAAATTTCAAATATTGTAAAAAAATGTAGGCAATTAGTACAACATAGGCTCCCTAAGATTGTCACCTTTCATTTAATCGTTCCTTTGCAAAGAGTAACTTGCTTACTTGCTCACTTAGCTTTCAACAGTCACGCTTACCAATATCCAGATGGAATTCCAAAAGAAGTGCAAAGAGGTAATAGTCTACGGAGAAAGCGATAAAGCAAATATTCAGGGGCTAGTAAGGAAATAGGGAATCGTATAGACACAGGTCAACCTGACCAAAATTCAACCTTTCCCCCTCCGGGACTTACAGAATACCGTCAATAGAAACTGAGAAAGCTGATCCGAATAAACACAACCGTACTGTACCGAGTCTGCAACAAGACTGACTCTTCCGAGCAAAACAAAATTCAGACTGGGTCAGGCACCCAGTTCTTTGTGTATTGTCCTGACTGAACACTGTAAAGTCAGTATTTGCGGTGCGCCTTGGAAGTCCTTTAGAAGATGGCCATAATTTTTACTGAATAAGAGAAATTGCTTTATTATCTTTTCTTAAAGGGTTTCTAAGAGAAAAACTCCCCAGGTAAGAAGTTTGTCAAATATTTTCGCCGACCAATTTTAGATAAATCAGTTACCGAACCTGCAAACGACACAAACAGGAATTTTCCACAGGTACAAACGACTACAGAGGAGAGGGTCACCACACAAACAGCCACTAATTAACATTTTGAATTTTTACAACGAATTACTATCGCATTATTCCAGTCAACATTTACCGGTTAACCAACAGACAAACAG
>JASAND010025896.1:0-18088 GCA_030248195.1 Trissonchulus latispiculum
AGTAAGCATTCTCAATATTAAAGGTTTCATTTCAAAATCTGAATGTGGCGGCAAAAGATAAAGAAAGTAGGAAGAGAGTTGTAATGAAATATTAGTCCAGGTGGTCGTAGGTTTATGGAGTCCAATATTAATTATGTTTTGGCTATTTTGCTTGCCAGAAATTCCGAAAGTTTCAGCTAAGAAATCCAAACATAAATTTAGCAAGGAGGTCTCATCTATGAGTAGTAAACTTAATTTTTTTCTAGATGACTATACGTAGCGATAAAACACGTTTTACTGTTCCCAAGTTGTAGAAACGTGCACTGTATAGAATTTTCGAAATTAATTTTGTTTGCAACAGTTTGGTAATTTTGCCTGCAGATCTGCCCTTTCTTAAAAGGACCCCTGCTTTAAATTTCTTCTCCACCAGGAGCAAGGGTAGGCGGAAGCAAATGCTTAGAACATAAGGTCAATAAATTATCAATATGCTTGGCAAATATTCTCTTAATCTTTCTCGCGAATAATAAATCAGATATTGTGCCGCCAACAAAGAAAGTTGCAGGAAATGACTGGAATTTGAAGTTGAATGCAGAAGAAAGAAGCAGAAGAAACTGAAACTTAAAGTCGAAGATTACAAGCCGAGAGATTCCTTTCTATATTCCCGCCGGACAGAAGCAATGCACAAGAGGCTAAATAAATGGGTAAAGATAATTCACAGCAAAAACAACACCATTAAGGAACACAAGCCTTGAATCGGGTCACTTATCAGTTCGGAATTTTAAATGAGCTGATTTTGGTAAAAACGCTTCCCGTCTCCTTCCTCATATGCTAATTTTATTACAGCCTCTACGAGAAAAAAGGGTGAAATTTCAACTAAGGGGGGTGATTTAATAACAAAAAAAAATTCTCGTAATTCGGTTGTACGAGTATGAGGCTTGATTTCCGCCTCGTTTTAGGTTCAAAAAGGACAGATTTCTGTGAAACGCTACTAATACGATACGGTATTCACAATACACTAATATGGTATTCACGATACAAAGTCATTGCATGAGTAATCAATAGATTATATATAGCAAATATCGTAACTACAGTAATTGACAAGAAGTAGACAAGTAATTGACAAGAAATGGATAAATAAATAGCACTGCAACTCATTAATATGCACGAAATGATACAAATAATGGGATATACTTAATGGTATACACGACACAGTCATTGCATGAGTAATCAATTAATTATATATGGCAAATATCGTAATAACAGCAATTGACAAGTAATAGATAAATAAAAAGCACTACAACGTATTAACATGTACGAAATAATACAAAAAATACCAAGAACAAATGACAATCAGCAGAACCTTATGGGACAGAGTTACTTCTAAAAATGCCTTTCTCAATGTGGAGGGAACTACGTCCAGAATTTTTGAATGGTAACTTTTGTAAACTCTTGGCCTTCGCTCAATTAACTAGGATATTGATTCCAAATTGTATATATCTGTCGTTTAAAGAAATGTAACCGTGCCAGTTAGCTAGGTCAGTCCATTTGCCAGTCCATTCCTCATTCCTCACAAACTAAAATGGATAGGATTTCTACTAGGGGGTAGTTACGGAACAAATTTTTTTTAAAAATTAAAAGCACATGTAAAAAACAGCGTTCAAAATAGACAGTTAGTTAAATTACAAAAGCGGTGGATGGCTAAATAGTCATTTCCCGTTAGAAGATATTTTAATCCTGACAAGAAGAAGAAGAAGAAGAAGAAGAAGAAGATGGTGATAATGATGAGAAAAAGGATGAAGAAAGCTATTGTAGAAGAAGGAAAATCCGCACAGCCTAAATCGCTCGGCCCAGGAGGTGGTATGCCGTTCAGTACAGTCTCAGGAAACCATGGTGTTTCGACAACTACTGATCAGCATCTCAACGCTCACGGACCAATGATTCAAGACCGTCCATAATCTTTCGTCCTCCTACCTTATTATAGTGGAGATCAACAAGACTACGTCCATTGTCCACTGTCGCAAAATATTTCTTCTCGTTAAGGTCATCATAAATGGGAAAAATATCAATGTTAAAGCCACTGCTTTGTAGAGATGAAATAAGTGTCTTCAATTCCTGGTTTAGGTGTCGGACCGTTCGTTGGAACCGACTAGACTTCTTAGGCAAACTATGTGGCTGGTCAAATCGAGGTGGAAGTTCTCCTATCCACAGCTTAACCGAAGGATTTCCTTCACAGAAGTATTTGACTGCACGAAACTGTCGTAAGATGGATCGGACGGGCCTTGGTTGAAGCGCGCCGTCAGGAGCAAGGGCAGGTTTCCATGGGTTCATAGCAATATTATTGGTACCACCAAGAATTACACACTGCTCATACCCTTCATGTACCGCAAGACATGCAATTTTAATAAGCATCTGAACCTTTGCCCCGCTGACTGCCACTAACTTTACTAGCTGGATAGTTGGAGGCGGAAGTCTATATCCTTGTGAGTCAGTTATTATTAACATTCGAGGGAAGCTGGTTATTCTGAAACATTTCCGAACGTCCATCAGTATATTTCCCATGAAATTCTGTCCGGGGAAACTGATACTGGATGTGCTGCCGCTCTGTTTCGTTAGCCCACTTAGGTCGCGTTTAGTTAAGCCTGACCCATAGAACAAGTCTCGGCGATTAGGAGGTATTCTGTCCGACGAAGCTTCCACAATAATGTCATCTTGCGTGTCCACCAACCTTTGCCTCAATGCAGGATTTTGCCAAAATTTAGAAAAGACGGCTCCTTCAATTATCGCTAATTTGCATTGATCCCATTGTCGTAAGCTTACGCACAACCGTTTTGACAACCTTTTAGCTTCGAAGCCAGATTCAGCTGATGCAATTATTTTCGCGGTGTCGTTGTCTTCGAATATCCATGCTTTTCCATACTGATAAATTGCCTCTGTTGATTTGAATCCCTTTGATGCCTTCGAGACCATACAAGGGTACATGTTGGAGAGAAAGTCCTTTTGTCCACAGAATGCAAGAATTGGCATGATCGATGCGTCTAAAACACACTGACATAAGGAGTGGGTCGAGATCGTTCCAAAGAATCTGATTTTACCCCTGATGGCGCCATGGAGACCCGGGTGTCTCAAGCCATTGGGACCATCATCAGAAATCTTCGAAGTAGCAGAATTATACTTTGATAAGTTGCATAGATTAATGTAGTGAAGAGGCGCAGTTAGGAATTAGAAAATTAATTGACTGCCTATCGACAAGAACAGTGAATAATTGAAAATTGGAAACTTTTGCAAATTCTAGGTTGTTTTAATATTACTCTGATACCGTGACACGATAAATACTACAAATAGGCACGCTGCAATAAAGCAAACCCACAGTACCGCGTTGTAGACATTCACGTGCCCTAAAAGTCGTCACACAACCGTATTGTCCTAACAATTAGATTGGCTGATCAGTCCAATCAGTAGTTAACGGACACCACAAATACGACTAGTGACGAACTTTATGTTATCACACAGTTTGAGTTTGATGAATTTCTAAATACCAGGCGAAATCTAACTTTAAGCTTTGCTCCTTTAAGACTGTAAGATACTCAGTATATACTCAAGATATGCATAGGTAGATAACAGAAATTAGAGCTAATCAAAAGAGTTTGGTTTAATTGTCTGATAATACCGTAAGAGCTAAGTACATACGTAAACACACTAACTGTAATATATACGCGCAAACAATTTAATTTAATAAGATAGCGTTCAGGGGGATCATTCAGCTTAAGGCGGTGGTTGAAGGCAGTCTGAGTACGAATATACATGCTCACATGACGATTCACTTTAATTTGGGACCTTAAAACTAAATCAGTAAATTTGACTAAGCCGTTGATTATCTTAGCTGGTTTCTACCTACGTCAGTTTCACTTCGGCTGTAAATGCTGTTGATAAAATTATTATATCTTAATATCACCTCTGTTTTAGGTGTACAAAGTATTTATTGCAGAACATATTCTGTCATAAAGCTTATACGTCTTGAATTCATGTAACAGCTCAACCTAACTAACCCATATACATATATAAGTTCACGCACTTTTGTACTGATTTCATACTTTTAACTTTTTAGCTCAAGCCGTGTTAGAATAAACTTTCCCAATAAGGACTTCGGTATTCCTTTTAATGGCCACTTTTCCTTAAAAACAAGGATAACTCCAGATTACATTTAAATGAGGTTAATTTTGTTTTACTGAAAAGAGTACCAAACGACAAGTCCAAAATCCAAATCTGCAACTTATGTAGGCCCATATAAGCTAGAATTTAAAGCAATTATACATTTTGCAACAGTTTACACTGTTTACAAACGCCACAGATCAAAACCTAAAACCTTCTTATGACTTTTTGTCCAAAACACTACAAAATAAAATTGTAATTTAGAACCGTTATCTTGTGTCAGTTAAAATTCTAACCACTCTTGAGTCCCGTAAGTTATATATACCACTTACACCTTTTCTTTAATACTGATGGCTTGAAAGTTTCAAACTAAATTTTCAACAAATTATGACCTGATCTGGTTGTTTTTCTTGAAAACTTGGCTTGAGAGTTCCGAATATAGTATCGACATTTTGGCAGAAGCATCACATAATAATTTTATTGACATTCGAAACATTCGTAATCGTAACTGTTTGCCATTGTGGTCATTGGTTAGAGATCGGTGGATGCTTATACATATGGCAAAGACAAACTACTTTACTTTACTTTTGAATGATTTTAGATGCCAAGTGACAAGTGTTAAATGTGTTCGTCTCTGTTAATTCTCCGGTGGACAGTGCTAATTACAATTACATTGCAAAGGCAGCAGTTACTTGTAGTAGTTGTGGTTGTTGTTTGGTTTAAACGCCGTTAAGAAGGTCGTTGAAATAAAGAGGTTACTCCGTTCGGTTAGGATGATCCTGTTTAAGTAAATCTAGCAAGCGTTCAGCACAAAGAAAAGGAATGCGAGGCAAAAAGTGACATACAGCATCACGTTTATGTTGCTTTAAAGTTACTGAAAAATCTGAGGATAGATTTTCCTAATCCTAATGGGCTTTGATGTCTTAGCTACATATCAGGCGGCTAATCGATATCCAAATTATGGTAAGGATCGAGGGCTCTTACTGCAACTGCCTCTTTCTGTAGTAAAGTTTTCGTCTTTGCCCACAGAGAACGACAGTGCTGGTAGACTTATTTTTGTGATTAGTCTTCTTTAATCTTACTTATATCGTATAACTTTCATTTTTCAGGCACTGGCGTGCAGGCGGCGGTTCTACTGAAGTTATATACATACCTCGTTTTCACAGACGCCTGGTTTTCAGAAACTTCTGTGAGAATCACTTTTCGCAAGCAGCAAAATACTTAAAATTATTCAAGTTCCTTTTTTGGTTTTGTTTTCACCTTACACCACGAGCGTACTGGTGGTCGAAAATAGGCACATTCGCAAGCCTCTAAGATGAAATATTTCAGTTCTCAAATAAAAATTGCACAACATAAGGCATAATTTGAAAACTACTGCTAATTTGATTAAGGAGCTTGTTACCGAGTGTCCCTGACAACTAAAAAATCACCAAAATAAAATTAGTAGCTAATTAAGGAATAGAGGAAGTTGCACACCTTGAACCACCAAAAATTCGGGCACCTGGCGCTGGCCTGAGTCGAACCAACAGTCTCCTGCTAAATACAGGTGTTTCAGTGGACTGAGCTAAAACCAAGTTTCAACGCACAAGTTCATTGAACAATGCAAGGTTTTGAACATTTTCAGTCATTAAGGTGCACCATAAGGTTATGATTACGGTTGTTTTGATTTTTTGATTAACCGACCTGAATCAAATCGTTTAATATTTCACAGCAAAAATCTAACTGAATCAAATCTAATAGAATTTTCGGAAGCCAAAATCGAACTGAATCAAATCAAAACTTTTGAGGCCGCATCAATACAACCGTAGTTTACAACCGATCAAGCAGTTAGAGCAGACAGGTCGGTTTGGACTGTGGAGAGCGGACGGTGTCTATGCCGCTCGTTTAGAAATAGAAAAGCTCTAATCCAACAGAAAACTTATGAAAGCTTAGTCAAAGGTTAATCTTTGCAATATATATAGCTGTAGAGCTACCGAACTTATTTTTAAGCAATACTGTTGGTGAAAGAATATTATATATGAAACAGTTGTACTGATTCAGCTGAGAATGTTTTAAGCACTATTGCAAAAGCCTCCTTTCTAGCCAAAAATCTTAGTATATATATCAATCCTGCCAATCCTGAACAACGGACAACCGGACAGCCGAGCAAACTCATATTGACAAGCAGCATGTGCAAATATTAAAAACATGAATTGCGAATAGTTACATAAGTAGGTGTTAAAATACTGCCCAATGATAGGTTGATCATTACTAAAGTAAGTAAGCCAAACTCTTTTCTTCGAAATTTCTTGCTTTGGCAAAACTGAATTTGTTTTTCCAGTATGTCAACCCAAGTGAAGGCTTGCAAGTATTTATTTTACATTTAAATTCAGACTTCAGTTTCCCTGAAAACGAGCGTAAGAATTTAGGGTTGAGCTGTTCCACAATCGTTGCCGTTAGAATATAATCATCGAGTAACTCTGCTAGATTTATCCAGATAGAGATTAAGGGAATGCAAATCAGTAGTTATCGTAGGATCTGTTGAGAAACAATGTATACACCAATACGGTATGATGGACCAGTAAAAATCCTAAAGATTATAACAGTTAATGCCATATAGGGTTAAATTTTTGTCATGGACACTGTAAAAGTATAGAAATATGTAGGTTGCTATAAGTATGGTGAAGTTTAAGAATTATTATCACAGATGTAGATCTAACCTATCTTCAAGTGCTGTAAGTAGTTGGTGGCTTAGACACTAGCTTAAAGCTTACATTCTAGTAATAGCGAGGGTCGTTACAGTGTCGTTAAATTGTCGCTAAAGCCTTTATGCCTTTTACAGAATGTATTCGAAATCTGGGAAAACGCTTGCAGTAAGCAAAAAAAGGAGGTGGCATAATTTGGACGTCCCTAATTTGGAATCTCTTTTTTTGAGTTTGCGGGCACGGACATGTTCCTGAAAATGCTCTCTATTTTTCGACAATTGTGAAAACCGCGAAAATGGTATGTGAAAATTGGCCCCAAAACAGTTATTTCGTCTTCATTCGAATGTAGCATATTACTGTATTACTGCAAAGCAAGTTTAAGTTCTCTTATTCTGAAGCAAACGCAGGTACTGCGAAAATTAGAACTAAATGTAGTTTTTATAGCTATAGTAAACGTGAAAAATTTTTAACCAGAAGTTGGTGGTGTTATCTTTCAGATACAGACCAGTGAAGCAAAAAGATGGGTTTAAGTCAGATTTAAGATGTTGTGAATTGATTTAAGTGGTTCTAATCTTTACTTGAAAAAGCAAATCATGCTAAAACTCATGCTGGCCTACTGGCAAATTTTGATGTATTTTAATTAGTTATTTTTTGAAGATAAATTTGCTTACAAAAGGTTTGCATTTGCAAAATCAAACGTCGACAGTTGTAGAGCTAACAGTTGCCATCTGGAACCAAACATTAACGCTGCTGATTTTAGCCATTGATTTGGCAAATTTCATAGATGAGCGAGTTAAAGTAATTTTAAGTGCTACCCACAAACAAAAGAACATTGGGACTGGTATTCAATAAGTTGCAAACTCATACACTATGCCTATAAACATCTTGCCTCAAAATACTGTAGACATTCGACAAGTTCAAATCATCTCACCTATGAACCACATATATTTGTAACGCTTTTGAAGAGCCTCTTATCATGGGATCATCTTGATGATGATTTGAAATCATGATAATGCCTCCTACTCCTTTGAAGTTTAGTCCTTTTAAGTGGATGCAGAACGCTTCAGCTTATTCAGGACAATACTGTACAATTCCGCTGAAAGATCAAGTTTCAAGATGTAGTAACCACTGTTGAGGGTCAGATGTCTTTTTAAACTTTTTACCTTTTAGAGGTACTACTTTTTAAACGTATTGTTGGTCCCTTTAATTTGCATACGATTCAACAGTATTACGTTTTCTACAACCAAAACCCAGGGCGGTGTTTACAGAAAGGACTGTTAACGTGATGGATAAGAACGAACAACAGCACAACTTGGAGATTTTCAGGACGCATATTAAACAGCGTTTGCTCTCAAGCCCTCAAACAGCCATCATTTTAATTTTGTTCCTAATTTGAGGAAAGTGCCTTGCTAACTTAGAATGAATTTAGGAGAGAAACCAGAGTTAATTACAACCGTATAGCAATGCAAAACAGTTTGCTAGCATAACCTGTCATAACTTATTTACTTGTTAGTCAAATCTGCAACTTTTGATATGTCGGTATAAGTTGTTAAAAGATAGTTCTCCAGACCTTGCTTGAAACTCATAAAATTAACAATAAACAGGACCAGCGTCTGAGAAATTACCACACGATTTTGTTTCCAGCAATCAGTAAATTATCACCTTAAGAACCCGTAACATTCCGAATCAAAAGAATAGAGCAATGGGTTATTTAAAGGCTTTATAATTTGCCTAGTTTCAGCTGATGCTCTTTTTGGTAAATGTCTATACTATACATGTCTATACTATCTCTTAATTCTGATTATACGGCCGCGCCTGTCTGCACCTAAAAGTTGCAGGAACTTTTCCGGATGATGCAGGCACAATACAGCATTTAAGTCAGATTTTGCGCGAATTATATGAGAAGTACCATCTACGTAATCAATCTCTAAATTATAATTCGCTACGAACTTTGCATTCAAGCATAGATAAACTAAATCATGATTGCGCAAATGTTGGCTTTTCTTGTGTTACATTTCAATCTCAGTTTAAATTCAATTAATCAGGCCACACAAAATTAGCTAAGACTGTTACATTGCATTAGGCTCACAGCGAAAATGTTTTAGTTTCAGATTAAGTCGGAGTTTTGGTTTCTACTGTATAGTTCATTAAAATAATGTCTATCTCAAGTTACACTTATCTCTGAGTATTCAACATTTGAGCTTAAGCTAACGACGTATCGAAAGAATCATCGGTTTAAGCCATTAGATGTTCAAAGGTGAAAGGTTTGACTGACTAAATATTTTAGCCTCAAATTACTGAAAATAGCTGGTTAAGCAAACAAGACTAATTTAGACTAAATCTGACCGAGGCTCTGATGGATTCGTTACTATTTGAAGACGCTTGAGAAGCAAAAGCTAGAGAATAGATACAATCATAGCCCTACAATTTCGTTGGCACCTGCGACAAAAATGACACTACGAAACAGAAACGCACAAAGTTGTTTTCTTACCAATTTGGTTCAATGTTTCCATTAGCTGCTCAGATTTAAGACTACGACAGCTTGCTACAGATCTAACCATAACCATTGTCTAATAGGTTACAATTTGCTAAGAAGATATATATGTAGTTTACAATTTACATGCAAAATTAAGTCACACTATTGTCTAAAACTGTTCTAAGCTCTGCTCTCACACAATATACACCTTGTTTGTTACAGATTCAACCAAACTTGTTATCCAAAATGATCGTGCAGGAGTTCCACAGTAACCCCGTGAACTGTATGTAGTTAGTAGTTTACATAGTATAACTTAATGCCTTCGTCACTTTCCGATTCATATTTGGCACTGTTGCTCTCACCTCACAATGCAGTTTACCCTGCTTACATTTATAACAAAATTTGTTGAAGCAGATTTGACTAACAAGTAAATAAGTTATGACAGGTTATGCTAGCAAACTGTTTTGCATTGCTATACGGTTGTAATTAACTCTGGTTTCTCTCCTAAATTCATTCTAAGTTAGCAAGGCACTTTCCTCAAATTAGGAACAAAATTAAAATGATGGCTGTTTGAGGGTTTGAGAGCAAACGCTGTTTAATATGCGTCTCAGGAATCTCCAAGTTGTGCTGTTGTTCGTTCTTATCCATCACGTTAACAGTCCTTTCTGTAAACACCGCCCTGGGTTTTTTTTGAAGGAAAACGTAATACCGTTGAACCGTATGCAAATTAAAGGGACCAACAATACGTTTAAAAAGTAGTACCTCTAAAAGGTAAAAAGTTTAAAAAGACATCTGACCCCTCAACAGTGGTTACTACATCTTGAAATTTCATCTTTCAGCGGAATTGTACAGTATTGTCCTGAATAAGCTGTGCCGTTCTGCATCCACTTAAAAGGACTAAACTTCAAAGGAGTAGGAGGCATTATCATGATTTCAAAATCATCATCAAGATGATCCACATGATAAGAGGCTCTTCAAAAGTTGCTACAAATATATGTGGTTCATAGGTGAGATGATTTGAACTTGTCGAATGTCTACAGTATTTTGAGGCAAGATGTTTATAGGCATAGTGTATGAGTTTGCAACTTATTGAATACCAGTCCCAATGTTCTTTTGTTTATGGGTAGCACTTAAAATTACTTTAACTCGCTCATCTATGAAATTTGCCAAATCAATGGCTAAAATCAGCAGCGTTAATGTTTTGTCCCAGATGGCAACTGTTAGCTCTGCAACTGTCGACGTTTGATTTGCAAATGCAAACCTTTTGTAAGCAAATTTATCTTCAAAAATAACTAATTAAAATACATCAAAATTTGCCAGTAGGCCAGCATGAGCGCGAGTTTTAGCATGATTTGCTTTTTCAAGTAAAGATTAGAACCACTTAAATCAATTCACAACATCTTAAATCTGACTTAAACCCATTTTTTGCTTCACTGGTCTGTATCTGAAAGATAACACCACCAACTTCTGGTTAAAAATTTTTCACGTTTACCACAGCTATAAAAACTACATTTAGTTCTAATTTTCGCAGCAATCTGCGTTTGCTTCAGGTCAGAGAACTTAAACTTGCTTTGCAGTAATACAGTAATATGCTACATTCGAATGAAGACGAAATAACTGTTTTGGGGCCAATTTTCACATACCATTTTCGCGGTTTTCACAATTGTCGAAAAATAGAGAGCATTTTCAGAACATGTCCGTGCCTCGCAAACTCAAAAAAGAGATTCCAAATTAGGGACGTCCAAATTATGCCACCTCCTTTTTTGCTTACTGCAAGCGTTTTCCCAGATTTCGAATACATTCTGTAAAAGGCATAAAGGCTTTAGCGACAATTTAACGACACTGTAACGACCCTCGCTATTACTAGAATGTAAGCTTTAAGCTAGTGTCTAAGCCACCAACTACTTACAGCACTTGAAGATAGGTTAGATCTACATCTGTGATAATAATTTTAAACTTCACCATACTTATAGCAACCTACATATTTCTATACTTTTACAGTGTCCATGACAAAAATTTAACCCTTTATATGGCATTAACTGTTATAATCTTTAGGATTTTTACTGGTCCATCATACCGTATTGGTGTATACATTGTTTCTCAACAGATCCTACGATAACTACTGATTTGCATTCCCTTAATCTCTATCTGGATAAATCTAGCAGAGTTACTCGATGATTATATTCTCTAACGGCAACGATTGTGGAACAGCCCAACCCTAAATTCTTACGCTCAGCTTTCAGGGAAACTGAAGTCTGAATTTAAATGTAAAATAAATACTTTGGTAAAGCTATCACTTGGGTTGACATACCTGGAAAAACAAATTCAGATTTTGCCAAAGCAAGAAATTTTTGAAGAAAAGAGTTTGGCTTACTTACTTTAGTAATGATCAACCTATCATTGGGCAGTATTTTAACACCTACTTATGTAACTATTCAAAAAATTCATGTTTTTAATATTTGCACATGCTGCTTGTCAATATGAGTTTGCTCGGCTGTCCGGTTGTCCGTTGTTCAGGATTGGCAGGATTGATATATATACTAAGATTTTTGGCTAGAAAGGAGGCTTTTGCAATAGTGCTTAAACATTCTCAGCTGAATCAGTACAACTGTTTCATATATAATTATTCTTTCACCAACAGTATTGTTTAAAAATAAGTTCGGTAGCTCTACAGCTATATATATTGCAAAGATTAACCTTTGACTAAGCTTTCATAAGTTTTCTGTTGGATTAGAGCTTTTTCTATTTCTAAACGAGCGGCATGTACACTGTCCGCTTCACAGTCCAAACCGACCTGTCTGCTCTAACTGCTTGATCGGTTGTAAACTACGGTTGTATTGATGCGGCCTCAAAAGTTTTGATTTGATTCAGTTCGATTTTGGCTTCCGAAAATTCTATTAGATTTGATTCAGTTAGATTTTTGCTGTGAAATATTAAACGATTTGATTCAGGTCGGTTAATCAAAAATCAAAAACAACCGTAATCATAACCTTATGGTGCACCTTAATGACTGAAAATGTTCAAAAACTGCATTGCCCAATGAACTTTGTGCGTTGAAACTTGGTTTTAGCTCAGTCCACTGAAACACCTGTATTTAGCAGGAGACTGTTGGTTCGACTCAGGCCAGCTAGAAAAGTCCAACTTTTAAAAGGGTTCAAGGTGTGCAACTTCCTCTATTCCTTAATTAGCTACTAATTTTATTTTGGTGATTTTTTAGTTTTATTGTATTATCCTGAAACAAGCTCCTTAATCAAATTAGCAGTAGTTTTCAAATTATGCCTTATGTTGTGCAATTTTTATTTGAGAACTGAAATATTTCATCTTAGAGGCTTGCGAATGTGCCTATTTTCGACCACCAGTACGCTCGTGGTGGGGGGTGAAAACAAACCAAAAAAGGAACTTGAATAATTTTAAGTATTTTGCTGCTTGCGAAAAAGTGATTCTCACAGAAGTTTCTGAAAAACCAGGCGTCTGTGAAAACGAGGTATGTATATAACTTCAGTAGAACCGCCGCCTGCACGCCAGTGCCTGAAAAATGAAAGTTAGGGGATATAAGTAGAAGATTAAAGAAGACTAATCACAAAAATAAGTCTTACCAGCACTGTCGTTCTCTGTGGGCAAAGACGAAAACTTTACTACAGAAAGAGGCAGTTGCAGTAAGAGCCCTCGATCCTTACCATAATTTGGATATCGATTAGCCGCCTGATATGTAGCTAAGACATCAAAGCCCATTAGGATTAAAAAAATCTATCCTCAGATTTTTCAGTAACTTTAAAGCAACATAACGACAGTGCTTTTTTGTGTCATCTTTTGCCTCGCATTCCTTTTCTTTGTGCTGAACGCTTGCTAGATTTACTTAAACAGGATCATCCTAACCGAACGGAGTAACCTCTTTATTTCAACGACCTTCTTAACGGCGTTTAAACCAAACAACAACCACAACTACTACAAGTAACTGCTGCCTTTGCAATGTAATTGTAATTAGCACTGTCCACCGGAGAATTAACAGAGACGAACACATTTAACACTTGTCACTTGGCATCTAAAATCATTCAAAAGTAAAGTGAAATAGTTTGTCTTTGCCATATGTATAAGCATCCACCGATCTTTAACCAATGACCACAATGGCAAACAGTTACGATTACGAATGTTTCGAATGTCAATAAAATTATTATGTGATGCTTCTGCCAAAATGTCGATACTATATTCGGAACTCTCAATCCAAGTTTTCAAGAAAAACAACCAGATCAGGTCATAATTTGTTGAAAATTTTGGCTTGAAACTTTTTGGGCTTCTACTGTATTAAAGAAAAGGTGTAAGTGGTTTATATAACTTACGGGACTGAAGAGTGGTTAGAATTTTAATTAATACAAGATGAACGGTTCTAAATTGATACTTTATTTTGTAGTGTTTGGGACTAAAAGTCATAAGAAGGTTTTAGGTTTCTGATTTGTGGCGTTTGTAAACAGTGTAAACTGTTGCAAAATGTATAATTGCTTTAAATTCTAGCTTATATGGGCCTCACATAAAGTTTGCAGATTTGGATTTTGGACTTGTCGTTTGGTACTCTTTTCAGTAAAACAAAATTAACCTCATTTAAATGTAATCTTTGGTTATCCTTGTTTTTAAGGAAAAGTGGCCATTAAAGTAAATGCTCGAAGTCCTTATTGGGAAAGTTTATTCTAACACGGCTTGAGCTAAAAAGTTAAAAGTATGAAATCAGTACAAAAGTGCGTGAACTTATATATGTATATGGGTTAGTTAGGTTGAGCTGTTACATGAATTCAAGACGTATTAGCTTTAAGGGACAGAATATGTTCTGCAATGTTTACTTTGTACACCTAAAACAGAGGTGATATTAAGATATAATAATTTTATCAACAGCATTACAGCCAAGTGAAACTGACGTAGGTAGAAACCAGCTAAGATAATCAACGGCTTAGTCAAATCTACTGATTTAGTTTTAAGGTCCCAAATTAAAGTGAATCGTCATGTGAGCATGTATATTCGTACTCAGACTGCCTTCAACCACCGCCTTAAGCTGAATGATCCTGAACGCTATCTTATTAAATTAAATTGTTTGCGCGTATATATTACAGTTAGTGTGTTTACGTATGTACTTAGCTCTTACGGTATTATCAGACAATTAAACCAAACTCTTTTGATTAGCTCTAATTTCTGTTACCTACCTATGCATATCTTGAGTATATACTGAGTATCTTACAGTCTTAAAGGAGCAAAGCTTAAAGTTAGATTTCGCCTGGTATTTAGAAATTCATCAAACTCAAACTGTGTGATAACATAAAGTTCGTCACTAGTCGTATTTGTGGTGTCCGTTAACTACTGATTGGACTGATCAGCCAATCTAATTGTTAGGACAATACGGTTGTGTGACGACTTTTAGGGCACGTGAATGTCTACAACGCGGTACTGTGGGTTTGCTTTATTGCAGCGTGCCTATTTGTAGTATTTATCGTGTCACGGTATCCAGAGTAATATTAAAACAACCTAGAATTTGCAAAAGTTTCCAATTTTCCAATTATTCACTGTTCTTAACGATAGGCAGTCAATTAATTTTCTAATTCTAACTGCGCCTCTTCACTACATTAATCTATGCAACTTATCAAAGTATAATTCTGCTACTTCGAAGATTTCTGATGATGGTCCCAATGGCTTGAGACACCCGGGTCTCCATGGCGCCATCAGGGGTAAAATCAGATTCTTTGGAACGATCTCGACCCACTCCTTATGTCAGTGTGTTTTAGACGCACCGATCATGCGCAACACTTGCATTCTGTGGACAAAAGGACTTTCTCTCCAACATGTACCCTTGTATGGTCTCGAAGGCATCAAAGGATTCAAATCAACAGAGGCAATTTATCAGTATGGAAAAGCATGGATATTCGAAGACAACGACACCGCGAAAATAATTGCATCAGCTGAATCTGGCTTCGAAGCTAAAGGTTGTCAAAACGGTTGTGCGTAAGCTTACGACCATGGGGATCAATGCGAATTAGCTATAATTCGAAAGGAGCCGTCTTTTCTAAATTTTGGCAAAATCCTGCATTGAGGCAAAGGTTAGTGGACACGCAAGATGACATTATTGTGGAAGCTTCGTCCGGACAAGAATACCTCCCAATCGCCGAGACTTGTTCTATGGGTCAGGCTTAACTAAACGCGACCTAAGTGGGCTAACGAAACAGAGCGGCAGCACATCCAGTATCAGTTTCCCCGGACAGAATTTCATGAGAAATATACTGATGGACGTTCCGGAAATGTTTCAGAATAACCAGCTTCCCTCGAATGTTAATAATAACTGACTCACAAGGATATAGACTTCCGCCTCCAACTATCCAGCTAGTAAAGTTAGTGGCAGTCAGCGGGGCAAAGGTTCAGATGCTTATTAAAATTGCATGTCTTGCGGTACATGAAGGGTATGAGCAGTGTGTAATTCTTGGTGGTACCAATAATATTGCTATGAACCCATGGAAACCTGCCCTTGCTCCTGACGGCGCGCTTCAACCAGACCCGTCCGATCCATCTTACGACAGTTCCGTGCAGTCAAATACTTCTGTGAAGGAAATCCTTCGGTTAAGCTTTTGATAGTAGAACTTCCACCTCGATTTGACCAGCCACATAGTTTGCCTAAGAAGTCTAGTCGGTTCCAACGAACGGTCCGACACCTAAACCAGGAATTGAAGACACTTATTTCATCTCTACAAAGCAGTGGCTTTAACATTGATATTTTTCCCATTTATGATGACCTTAACGAGAAGAAATATTTTGCGACAGTGGACAATGGACGTAGTCTTGTTGATCTCCACTATAATAAGGTAGGAGGACGAAAGATTATGGACGGTCTTGAATCATTGGTCCGTGAGCGTTGAGATGCTGATCAGTAGTTGTCGAAACACCATGGTTTCCTGAGACTGTACTGAACGGCATACCACCTCCTGGGCCGAGCGATTTAGGCTGTGCGGATTTTCCCTTCTTCTACAATAGCTTTTTTCTTCATCCCCTTTTTCTCATCATTATCACCATCTTCTTCTTCTTCTTCTTCTTCTTCTTCTTGTCAGGATTAAAATATCTTCTAACGGGAAATGACTATTTAGCCATCCACCACTTTTGTAATTTAACTAACTGTCTATTTTGAACTGTTTTTACATGTGCTTTTAATTTTTTAAAATTTGTTCCGTAACCCCTACCCCCTAGTAGAAATCCTATCCATTTTTAGTTTTGTGAGGAATGAGGAATGGACTGGCAAATGGACTGACCTAGCTAACTGGCACGGTTACATTTCTTTAAACGACAGATATATACAATTTGGAATCAATATCCTAGTTAATTGAGCAGAAGGCCAAGAGTTTACAAAAGTTACCATTCAAAAATTCTGGACGTAGTTCCCTCCACATTGAAAAAGGCATTTTTAGAAGTAACTCTGTCCCTTAAGGTTCTGCTGATTGTCATTTGTTCTTAGTATTTTTTTGTGATTATTTTGTACATGTTAATACGTTGTAGTGCTTTTTTATTTATCTATTACTTGTCAATTGCTGTTATTACGATATTTTGCCATATATAATTAATTGATTACTCATACAGTGACTGTGTCGTGTATACCATTAAGTATATCCCATTATTTGTATCATTTCGTGCATATTAATGAGTTGCAGTGCTATTTATTTATCTAATTTCTTGTCAATTACTTGTCACAACTTCTTGTCAATTACTGTAGTTACGATATTTGCTATATATAATCTATTGATTACTCATGCAATGACTTTGTATCGTGAATACCATATTAGTGTATTGTGAATACCGTATCATTAGTAGCGTTTCACAGAAATCTGTCCTTTTTGAACCTAAAACGAGGCGAAATCAAGCCTCATACTCGTACAACCGAATTACGAGAATTTTTTTGTTATTAAATCACCCCCTTAGTTGAAATTTCACCCTTTTTTCTCGTGACTGTAATAAAATTAGCATATGAGGAAGGAGACGGGAAGCGTTTTTACCAAACTCAGCTCATTTCAACTTCCGAACTGATAAGTGACCCGATTCAAGGCTTGTGTTCCTTAATGGTGTTGTTTTTGCTGTGAATTATCTTTACCCATTTATTTAGCCTCTTGTGCATTGCTTCTGTCCGGCGGGAATATAGGAAAAGGAATCTCTCGGCTTGTAATCTTCGACTTTTAAGTTTCAGTTTCTTCTGTTTTTTTCTTCTGCATTCAACTTCAAATTCCAGTCATTTCCTGCAACTTTCTTTGTTGGCGGCACAATATCTGATTTATTATTCGCGAGAAAGATTAAGAGAATATTTGCCAAGCATATTGATAATTTATTGACCTTATGTTCTAAGCATTTGCTTCCGCCTACCCTTGCTCCTGGTGGAGAAGAAATTTAAAGCAGGGGTCCTTTTAAGAAAGGGCAGATCTGCAGGCAAAATTACTCAGAACCAAGTTGCAAACAAAATTAGCTCTGAAAATTCTATGTCAGTGCACGTTTCATTGCAACTTAAAAACAGCAAAAACGTGCTTGAACGTTACATGTATAGTCATCTAGAAAAAAAATTAAGTTTACTACTCATAGATGAGATTGCCTTGCTAAATTTATGTTTGGATTTCTTAGCTGAAACTTTCGGAATTTCTGGCAAGCAAAATAGCCAAAACATAATTAATATTGGACTCCATAAACCTACGACCACCTGGACTAATATTTCATTACAACTCTCTTCCTACTTTCTTTATCTTTTGCCGCCACATTCAGATTTTGAAATGAAACCTTTAATATTGAGAATGCTTAC
>JASAND010025897.1:0-14205 GCA_030248195.1 Trissonchulus latispiculum
TTTTGAAGACTTTCATTTTTGACCCACACCTGACCCACAGTGGGTGGGGCACCCACCCGCAGGTCGGTGGGGCCACTTTTGTGGGTGGCATAATGACAAAAGTTGATCGCCTCGCCAAGGGCTTTCATTTGATACCAAACTTGACCACTTGAAGACTTTCATTTTCGACCCACACCGGACCCACAGTGGGTGGGGCACCCACCCACAGGTCGGGGGGCCACTTTTGTGGGTGGCTTCGTGACAAAGTTGATCGCCTCGCCAAGGGCTTTCATTTGATATCAAACTTGACCACTTTTGAAGACTTTCATTTTTGACCCACACCGGACCCAAAGTGGGCGGGGGCAGCCACCCACAGGTCGGTGGGGCCACTTTTTGTGGGTGGCATAATGACAAAAGTTGATCGCCTCGCCAAGGGCTTTCATTTGATACCAAACTTGACCACTTTTGAAGACTTTCATTTTTGACCCACACCGGACCCAGTGGGCGGGGCACCCACCCACAGGTCGGTGGGGCCACTTTTTGTGGGTGGCATAATGACAAAAGTTGATCGCCTCGCCAAGGGCTTTCATTTGATCTCAAACTTGACCACTTTTGAAGACTTTCATTTTTGACCCACACCGGACCCAAAGTGGGCGGGGGCAGCCACCCACAGGTCAGTGGGGTCACTTTTTGTGGGTGGCATAATGACAAAAGTTGATCGCCTCGCCAAGGGCTTTCATTTGATACCAAACTTGACCACTTTTGAAGACTTTCATTTTTGACCCACACCGGACCCAGTGGGCGGGGCACCCCACCCACAGGTCGGTGGGGCCACTTTTGTGGGTGGCATAATGACAAAAGTTGATCGCCTCGTCAAGGGCTTTTTCATTTGATACCAAACTTGACCACTTTTGAAGACTTTCATTTTTGACCCACACCGGACCCACAGTGGGTGGGGCACCCACCCACAGGTCGGTGGGGCCACTTTTTGTGGGTGGCATAATGACAAAAGTTGATCGCCTCGCCAAGGGCTTTCATTTGATAACAAAATGACCACATTTGAAGACTTTCATTTTTGACCCCCACCGGACCCACAGTGGGCGGGGCACCCACCCACAGGTCGGTGGGGCCACTTTTTGTGGGTGGCATAATGACAAAAGTTGATCAAACTTTTCGTGAAAACAGGTAAAAAATGCAAAGTTTGTGCCCATCTCCTGAAAGCTACAGAGCGAAATTAAAAAATCCCCCTCGTTACATTCCGCGCATAGTCCGAAATATTCAAATAAAACAAACCAAACCGATCTAGCTGCTAACCTGTGAAAAAAAGTTGATCACAACCGAAGTGCCAAAATAGCGAAAGTCCGACTTTGGGGCCTTGGCACAGAGCCAAAATTGGCCAGGTGCCAAAATGACCAAAAAAGGTTGCATGGGAGGACCCTGCCTACCAACATATCATAGTAGTATAGGACCAAAATGCCCATATCGTTCCAACACTGCGCTGACATAAGCACTTCCGAAAAGCGTTATTAACCGAGAAAAAAACAAACGCACGGTAACTCCAGCCTAGTGCAAAATTTCGAAGTTCGGAATTTTAACCAAAAGTATGGTGATACTTGTAGTACTGCTCGAGTACTTTACGATGGTAACATTTTTACCCCTCCCGGGCCTCTAATTTGCTGGCACCAGTCCAACACTGTCTCCAGGGGGCCGCGCAGACGCCTTTATACCCATATTATATAGGGGCGCTATCGCGCCCCTACAATAAATTCACAGCGTACCGAAAAATTGACAGAAAAATTAAGTTAAACTGAAAAATCGAAAAAGTTTCTTGAAGTTAAGTATGGAATAGGCGGATAACTGGATGTGAAAAAATATCCAGTACCTAATAATCGGATTAATATTTGAAGCTGAAATATTTGACCGATCGGCCAATCAGAGCGATTTTTGGGTTTAATCTGGGTTTAACCAGGAACCAGTGCTTTGGCACCAGAAGGGACAACCGGAAAAATGGTTTTTGTTTCGTCCGCAGCTTTCGAAAGAACTCGCTGGTTTTTTTGGTAAGCTAGAAAATTTTTAAAACTTAGCGACAAAAAATGAAAATTTCCAACAATGTTTGAATGATTCTGAAAAATTCGAAAAATTTTCTAAAACTGACTGAATTCATTTATATATTGCTTCAAAACCGTTTCAAACCTTAAAGTTATGAAAATTTGCCGACTTCTGGCCTACACTTTATTTCTGAAATGACAAACTTTTGGTCTTGTGCGCACTCATGCTAGCGACGGAAGGAGAAAATTACTGAAAAAGATCAGTCAAAGTGCTCAAGAATATTGCTACTGAATCTTATTTCATAAAAATTGCTATTTTTGCTGGGAACCCCGACCCCAGACCCTCCGCAATTACTTATTCTCTAATTCGTTATCTTTGGGTTGGAATCTACCATTTCTAAAATGGTAGAACTAAAACACTAGCACCCAGGTTAACGTATGAGTAAAGCTAGTGTGGATGTGCAAGGAGCACAGCATATTCAAAATTCAAATGACGAAGTGCGTACTAGGCCCAATTACCAAACATTTTGGAATTTAATTTAATCCGTGCTGGCTCATATAGGTATAACTAAGAATTTTATAACAGGAAAATGTTGTGGCCACGGTCGTATATATAAAGCTTTTAATTTTCACACGAAGAATTTAGTAACCCAAAGCAATGTGCCAAGGTATATACAATATCTACTGTAAGTTGGAGGACTAATACGTATATATAAGCAGTAAAACGAGGACGTTTTAAAAACAAAAGGAAAACAGTTGCGCCGAAGGCGCAAAATTTTTCTAAAAATTTATTTTGTCATTCAAAGTTTAAAGAAAGTTTTGTGTTCTGGTCAACAAAAATAACCAAGATTTCAATGAAAATTTACACTTTACACTGGTCA
Organism: Trissonchulus latispiculum; assembly: GCA_030248195.1. Lineage (NCBI taxonomy): Eukaryota > Metazoa > Nematoda > Enoplea > Enoplida > Ironidae > Trissonchulus > Trissonchulus latispiculum. The sequence goes on from JASAND010025897.1 coordinate 2,909, forward strand.
CATACAAAAAATAGGAAAAAATAGGAATTTCGGCTGAAAATAGAAATAAATAGGAATGTCTCGAAAAAATAGGAAAAAATAGGAAAAATAGGAACCGCAACAGGCCTGTGAAAGTTGTGTAACATTAAGATTTGTGGGTAAATTTCAAATTATATACTTAAAAGCGGGTTTGGTTTTAGCCCAATTTAGGGTTCATTTAAAATGTGCCAGTGCATAGTCAACAAAAAGGGCCTAATTTACCTTTTAATATACCACTGTTAAATTGAAATCTAAACTAATATGTTCTACCTAATACGCCACGAACCCTCAAAAGTTAGTTCAATTTAAAACAAAACGTATAATAATGTTCTTAAACTTATCTGGAAAGATCAACCACCTCCGCCCGCTGCTGGATCCGATCTCCCCTACTAAGTAATTCAAACAACGAACTGTTTAATTACACAAATATAATATAGGGGTAGCAGACGTTTAACAAAACATAAAAATCTTTACGGTAAAGATTATTGTATCAAAAGCAAATAACACAGGAATAAAAGGGCACACACAGTCCTCAGTATTGTTGCACGCTTCTGCTTAAGCCCGGTCCATCCATGCTTAAGTCCGTTTTTAAATTGATTTATACCTTTGCAGTTTTGCTGTAGTTGTCCGTTTGGCCGTGAGGGTTAGCTGTTTGGACTAGCAATGTTTAACTTTTTCAGTTTGGCTGGTAGCCAATAATCAGAAAAGACAAGAACTATCATGTGCTTGCTTATGCTGATTTTTGAATGCTTCTAAGAATTATTAGTTTAATTATTATTATTATTATTGCCAGCATTATGAAATCACTTTCAAAGATAACTTGGTTTCAAACTTTTGAAGGTTTTTGAAGCGAATGAAATTTGGAAAGCTGCATAATGCTGTAGCCAATCAATATAAAGTATAAATCAATCAGTGCCAAGTGAATCGAAAACAACAACAGCGTTATCGCAAAAGTTATAAAAACAGACACTAATACAAAAGTATGATATTATGCCCAATATTCCTTGATAAGTTATGTCGTTTCCGACTAGAAATAATCTTGCACGCATCGCGTTATAATGAATACACTTAAGTGATAAAACTACTAAGACACAACTGTTTTACAAAATAACTTGCATGGATTTCGGCTAAGAAAAGACATTTTACGAACGAATCTCTGGCGAAGCCAAAAATTTTTGTAGATTGGCCCAGAGGTGGATGGCAGCAAAAATCCCAGGAGGGGCGAAATACTACTTCGGGTGGATAAGAGTCAATTTAAGGGGGGCTAAAAACGCTCCCTCCCATAAAATTCAAATCTCCCCCAACATCTACCAGAACCACAGGTTAACGCGGGGGGGTCCAAGCCCCCCCCCCAACCCGGACAAGGTACAAGCCCTATCGCCGTCGGGGACAAGGGGTAACGAAAAAATGGCCAAGGGGTAACGAAAAACAGCCGGAAAAAATTTGATTTTACAGTAAAATTTTAAAAAATTTCCGGCTTCGCCGGAATTTTTTAACCAAAATGTTTAATTTTTCGGGAAAATCGAGCAAAATTTTGAAATTTTTACCAAAAATTGAAGATTTTTTGCGAATTTTGGCAAAAAATTGCAAATTTCAATAAAATTAGCGCTAATTTTTCGAAAAATTTTAAAAAATTTTTCTTGAGGTACAAGCCCCCTCAAAATTTTTCGGGGACAAGCCCCCCCCCCCCAGAACCCGACCCTATGTAAATGTATGACCAGAACGTTTAAAATTTTCAAATTTTCCGGCATCGCCGGAATTTTAAAAAGCACTTACATAAAAACACTTAGAATTAGCCATAATTTGATTTATTGTGCGGGGGTTGAAAGCAGTATTGCTCTTTTGCCAAAACTAATTGTTGGGATATCATCGTGTCATTTTGACAGGAGCTTCTGCAACTTGGTTGAAAATTTTTCATCTTCTCATTTTTCGCAACTTTTTAATTAGATACGTAACAGAAGCTGAAGAAACGAGATAAAACAAGTTAGACGGAGGGTTTCATCATCAACAACAACACTACGAGTTGCAAGATATTAGCAGAACCGCTCACACAAATAACACAGTAATCGTTAAAAAAGTTTGTTTTGCAATTTGTTAGTTTCATCTTAGTTTGTTTGACTTCGTAAATTCCCTGTAATCGCATTCTCATAGCAAAAATTCAGGTCTGTTTTCGCAAAATACGGTAATGTAAAGGTAAAGCCCTGGAGATATCTCCGTCCTGCCACTGGACATGGGGTGGCGGTGCTCATCCCCGGATTCTCAGCCGTAGAGCCAGGAGTGTACCTCAAATGACGACTACATCCTTGGAAGAGGGGCCGGCCCCTCTACACAAACTCCTGTTACCTTCCCACCGTAGTGGTACCCATTTACCGACCAGTTAAGGATGGATAGCTATAGCTGGTTTGGTTAGAGCCGAGAAAGCTTTGTGGCCTCTGGGATCGAACCACCGACCGTAAGATCGAAAGTTCCGACTAGCTCCGTAGACCACTCGGCCATTCCGTGAAATAAGAAATGTTGCAAACGCTCTTCTGTGAAGTTAAAATGTTACCTGAACTGCTCACAAATCATCTTTCGCCATATTATGCCAAACTGTGGCCCATGGGCGTTTTTTCGGAATCGGAAATTTTGGATTGAGTTTTGTAATCCGAAATAGCGCCCACCCCCCCCCCGAAAAAACGCCCATTGGCTATATTTTGTAAACCGTCCTATAATTAGGTAGATACGTATTGCTTTGCCCATTTTCGATAGATCCGATATATACATTTCTACGAATGAAAAGCTACTCGGCAAGTGTCAGTGCTCACATGCCTATCCAAAGAACATGATTCTAAGCAGCCTTCAAAAAGCTTAATCAGTCAAAATTTTATTCACAAACTTTTAGTTTTTAAAGCCATAAAAGTAAGCATTGAGAATCCAAAAACGCCCACCCCCCGAAAAAACGCCCATGGGCGTTTTATTGGGTGGGCCACTGTTTGGCATAATACGGTACGTCTGAACGGCACAATCATCAGAACAGGAGAAAAACTAATATGACTGACAACAGAACAAATAAGACGAACACACTAAGTTCCACAAGTCACAAGCAAACCGTTGAATGTAAAGTACGTAATATATTAGCTAAAACAGCAGTCAAAAGAAAAGATGAACACAGATTCATCAGCCTGTTGACTGAATAGGAAATTCCGGAGCCAATCGACAAACAATACTGATGCCTCTGTAAACGATATTTCTTAAAAAGCTCGGACAGCTGGGACCGCTGACTGCCTGTTCAAGAGCCATGCGAATTTGCTGGAAAGCAATCCTAAAAATATACTTAAATAGACTGTAAACATCTCTGCATATGCCATCAATCCGTACATAACAATCTGATCTTGACAGAAGATAGATTCTACAAGGTCGCGTAACACAAGCCAGCGTATATAGAATTTTGAAACGGAGGTTCCAACGGTGACCAACTTCGGGGAGGAGCAAGACCTACGGAAACTAAAAACTGACGTTTTCGAATAAGAATGTCTTAGTATAGTAGAGCTTGTTGCTTAATGCTTAACTGTCTCTTTTATATTTGCTTTGCTACATGCTTGCAGCCACTTCGGATCTCCCAGTTGGTACCTGACGAGTCGGGTAGGGTCCGGCGGGGGTCGCGTGACCGTGGGTCATATCCCACCAACATACAAAGTCCTAAGTTTCTCTACCAAAAGGCCTGGAAATAAGTTATAATCACTCACAAACACGAAGAAACAACATTTTAGCCTTTAAAGCGGCATTTTAGAGCCACAAGACTTCATCCTAGAAGCTGCTGGTGGCCATCGGTGGGTGACCACTAAGACTTCGGCCAGTTGGAACACTAGGTTAGCGGTTTTGGGTTCTAAATACCCTATTTCCTACGCTACGCTACGCTAAAACCCAATGGCGCTATACTCCCATGGTCGCTTCGACTGTGGCAACACCGCGAAAACATTGGCAGCCGACCATGCTCATTGGAAAAAGATCATACCAGATGCCATAGCTAACCGGAAGCCATCTACGTCTTCGTGGCGAAGGTAGTGGTGACCAAGTACAAGTGTTTAGTGCGCTCTATCCAAAACTGATAATATAAACAAAGCTGCTCTCTGGGATCCTATCCGCCACTAAGTTTTTTGTTGACGGGTGATTTTTTGTGAAACCGTTAACAAAAAATCACTGACTTTCGCCTACTGCAACTTACTGGTAGGTCGCAGAGCGAAGAAATTAGAGTGGTTTAAAGCGTAGCCCAAGACCTACGTATCCATGGTCTCCCAAACTTAGGGTTGTTAATTTACATGTAAAAAAGTAATTACTTTTTTACACCTGTTTTTAACAGTGTAAAAAAGTGTTAAAAAGTGTAAAAAAGTGTTAAAAAGTGTAAAAAAATGTGTAAAAAATGTTTCGATGCAAAATTCATTTCCTCTGTACCACAGTAATGTTTGACGCGTTATTCAACTGTCAGAAAGGATGAGTTTAAGCATTTACTGCAGCCACAGCCTCTAAGGCTATTATTTATTTTGATAACTGACCAAGAATATTGTTAATTGCTCGCAAACTCCAGAAACGATTCATGTTTTCTTTTTGTACTTATAAAGTGACTGCAACTTTAGCAAAACAAACATATAGAAAGTGCCATTTAGGTTATTTGCATTAGTGAGATCAGAAAATCAAGATCATTTTCAAATTACTTAATTTCAGAATTTTCAAAAATTTCTATTTCAAGTTTCAAAATTTTCATATAACGAGAATGTTCGGTTTTGAAAAATTTGTCAGAGTAGTCTGGTGTTTTAGATTTCAGAGATTATTTTAACTGTGAAATTTTTATTCTGAAATATTGTTCCATTATGGCTTAGAATTAATTGGACATTTTGTTAAATTTTATTGACTGAGACGTTCACTGAGCCCATCTTGCAGGATTTCTAAACTTTCAATGAAAGGAAACAATCCTCTGAGCAGGTTATCTGGCACGAGATTCAGTTGCAGTTGAGTTCCAGTCGGCATCTTATTGATCGAAAATGAATTCCCAAAAAATCCTCAACAGGGTCCAACCACCGTCTTCACTTTTAATGTCATTTTTACTTGTTGAAATAAAAACTTTTAATGTACGTACTGAAACAAAACCTGTCTGCAATGTATACTATAGTTGAACACACTATTTTTCACAATCGGCGGTATATGTATAGCTGTGAAAAAGTGTAGAAAAAGTGTAAAAAAATTTGTAAAAAAAATGTAAAAAATCCGAAAAGTAGTGTTAAAAAAATATGTTAAAAATATGTAAAAAATCGGCGATACTAAGGCAGACGCACACTTGAGCCTAGCAAGATGTGCACTGATGTCCACTACTCGGGCAGACGCACACCTTGTTAAACTTCAATTCGTGCTAGCAGGAAAAAGACGTGCATCTACTAAGGCAGACGCACACCTTACAAAATTGAATATTGTATTGGATTCCTTTAAATTTTTCTTTAACATTGATGAATTGCAAAATCATTTTAATGAAAATTTAATGAAGCGTAACCACTTTAAGCAAAGGTTTAACTAAACACCAAAAGTTTAAAAAGGTTTAAAACAAAGGTTAGGTCACATTGAGTGTATTGTTTCAGGCATATTTATATACATGAAAAATTTTAGATGCATAACTGAGGAGGAAGTTTGAATGGAAGAAAATGTTTACGTTTCACACTTGCGGGAACATTTGCGATAACACTGTTAATTTGCATTAAAAACATTTGCCAATTCATTCGTCAATATAAAAATAAACAATAAATAAATAGAAAAACAAGTAAATAAAGAAACAATAACATCAAAATTCTAATGAACTCAACTGTAGAGCCCAGTAATGTATATATGTCGTAGTAATTTCTGTATTCAGTAAATACTGTATTTACTGGCTGATTTCAGTAAATACGGTATTTACTAGTAAGACTGGTATTTTCTTTAAACTTCCTATCTTTACACGCAAATACCGTTTTTACTGAAACTCGTCCAGCAAATACTGTATTTTCTAGTAAATTCTGTATTTTGTCTTAAACGCCTTTGTCTTTGTGTGTGGCTAGGGGTTTAAAGGGCATGCCGACGTCATATTTAAAGCGAAAAGATAGGTCATACATGATCACAATATGTGCAAAGGGGGTGCATGAAGATAACTAAAAATAAAAGTTTACAAAATTAAGACATTGTTTTAATTTTAACACAGTTTTAGTTTTTAAAATCAAAACAGATATATGTATTAAATAATCATAATGAATTGCGATTAATTAAAAATTAATAAGTTACTTAATGGTTGTAATCCTACTCACTTTTCGTAATTTAAAAAAATACAAGATAACGGTTTAAAACTTAAATAAACTTATAGTGTATCTTAAATTCTGTATAAAGTACAGAATTTATTAGACAATACAGAAAACATACGTGTGTAATACATGTATCTGTTTTGATTTTAAAAACTAAAACTGTGTTAAAATTAAAACAATGCCTTAATTTTGTAAACTAATATTTTTAGTTATCTTTATGCACCCCCTTTGCACTGTGATCATGGATTGTGATCACCTATCTTTTGGCTTTAAATATAACGTCGGCATGCCCTTTGAACCCCTAGTCACACACAAGGACAAAGGCGTTTAAGACAAAATACAGAATTTACTAGAAAATACAGTATTTACTGGACGAGTTTCAGTAAAAACGGTATTTACGTGTAACGATAGGAAGTTTAAAGAAAATACCATTCTTACTAGTAAATACCGTATTTACTGAAATCAGCCAGTAAATACAGTATTTACTGAATACAGAAATTACTACGACATATACATAGTTGTAATGTTTGACTGAGAAATGTGGAATTTTGTAAGGTGTGCGTCTGCCTTAGTAGATGCACGTCTTTTTCCTGCTAGCACAAATTGAAGTTTAACAAGGTGTGCGAGTGCGTCTGCCCGAGTAGTGGACATCAGTGCACATCTTGCTAGGCTCAAGTGTGCGTCTGCCTTAGTATCGCCAAAAAATCTAGTGTTAAAAAGTGTAAAAAAGCGGTGTTAAAAAGTGTGAAAAACCTGTTAAAAAGTCCGAAATTTTGCTACTGTTAATAACTGTAAAAATGTTTTTTTAACATTTTTACTTTTTTACAATTTACAACCCTACCTCAAAGTAATCGAGTTGGTTTAGTTTTGCGAAAGTTCCAACAAAGAACCAAATTTTGATTTCTTGTTAACCTTGTTAAGCAAAAAACAGTAATCTGCCGAAAGATTTGCAAATTTTTTTACTTTATTTATATAACACTGAAACAGGTAAAACTGATGAAACCTAGCTGACTGATGCTGAAAATTTTAGTGTTTAGGGCAATTCTCTGTAAAATCAGGCAGATTTCGTCTTTCAGATGAAAAAGGTTGGAAGTTTTGAAGTAGGGAAAAGTAGGAATTTTCTGAACTAAAATTTCAAGTTAATTTCAGTTCAATCTTTGGGGGATTATTTCTGACAAATTGGTATGAATTTATCAGAGATCAGCAATACACAGAATCTCCATGACTACTATCCCTAAGTTAAAGAAATGAAAGTTGTACACCACCACGCACCCGAAAAAATCGGGCACCTGGCGGGGTTCGAACTCGCGTCTTCTGCTTAACGCGCAAACGCTAAGAAACCCCATACGCAAACGCACGAACGTCAAGATTCTATTACATCACAAAATAAAATGCCAAATGCTGAATAGAAAAGCACACTTACCTTGAGTTTGGATTTCTTCTGGACATGTATCTAAGTGTGAGAAAGCGATAGTATACAAAAGGAATTACAATGCTAGCTCTTCCCCTAAAACAACAAGTATCTTAAAAATTCAACCTCTTATTTGTACAACTCGCTGGAAAAATGACTTGTGTTTGAGTTCTATTGGGTGGGCACTATTTATATATTTATATTATATATTTATTAACATACTTTCTTCAACAAGCCGAGAGCTTACGAAATTCTAATATTAAACTTAATTCGATACTTTGCAACAATATATACGCTGCCGATAAAATGATTTGTGATTTCATTCAATAGATGTGTGAAAAATCAAAACACAGGGCGGGAATCTACCTGGAAAATCGATTAACTAGAGAGACGGTATGCCGATGTTCAGCCTATCCGATTCGAAATTGTATCGACAAAATGAAAACGCTGTAGTAAGCTGGCGATGGAGCGGGGCCTGGCCCCGGCTCCGAGACCAGGCCCCGGCTCCGGCCCCGACCCCGGTGGTCAGGCCAGGTCTCAACCGGGGCCAAAAATTAGCAAACTTTTGTAAATTTTTGACATTTTTGACAAAAATTTTGAAATTTCGAAAGCCAAGAAGTGTTGCAAATCGTTTGTTTTCCCAACGATTTGAATGAAAACAACGACAGTAACGTTTGCCTTTCAGAAATTGCAAAATTTGGATTTATAAGAAAATTTTTGAAAGTTTTCGATTTGGACTCCCAATTTCTAGGCCCCGGCCACGGTGCATCTCTAGTATGAACCTCAATTCTGAAAATACTTACATGTAAATCCTTCATTTAGCATAAGTTACAGAAAAACGACAGATTATATTCTTCGACAGTAGCGCACCGTAAAGACACCAGCAAGGACAGAGCTCAGTGATTCTTCGGGGCAAAGATGATGGTGCGGTGACCATGTACACCTGTGCATGTGCGTGCCTATATTCATACGAAGACTTTTAGATTCGCACAGTATACAAGCAGATTTTTGTGCTGTGAAAATCAAACTTACATAAAAATCATCACTACAATCATCACCATGAGAAAAATTTCTGCACAGGCAATTAACAGCAATGTTGATTGTGAATAGTTATCAATGAAGTTGGACAGCCAGCGATGAAAGCCATTGCGAACCGAACAGGCCTAAAGAATACTGCTAATGCTACTGCACTATACAATTCAACCCAAACAATCACTTAATATACATGTACAACACGATTTCCATGATTACCCTAAGTTATATATACTTTAGTGGGCAGTAGCGTTCGCACACTTTTCAGGTTCAACCTCCCACTTTTTGACTCCCCCCAACTCTCAAAAATTGTCCAGAAAATACCAAAATTGTAGATCCTCTCGCCAAAATGTTTAAACATTTCCAGCCTTGCCGGAATGTTTTGGTCCAAAACCGATTATTTTAGGCTTATTTTAGTTCTGAAACTTAATGTTTGAGCACTTTTTAGTTATACAAGCACTATATAAAGAACTAGGCTATTGAGACTCGTAGCTTTAGAATTTCCCCACTACTTTTGATATCCGCCCACACCTTTTTTGCCTAAGGTAAACCCAAAACTGAAACATATAATACATGATATATAGTGTATATATGCCTTCACAACATGATGTAATATGCAGAAGTGTGCGAGTTGTTACCTGACGCCTACTAAAGGTCTTTGTCCGATGTTATCAACGCCTAGCCTCAAAGCTTTGGTTTAGGCGTTAACACTGGGCACTTGTATGATACTAATACTTACAATATAAACAGTTAACCACTTACGTTTAAAAGTTGTACAGTAAAACTCGAAGCATGAAGGGCAGCAAAAAGAAATACTGGAAAGAGACCCACTAAAACAAAGCAATTTTATATTCGACAAGAAATCTATACCAAATAGGATAAGGTTCAACCTCCCAAAATAAAGGTACTTAGGACGCGATGGCGTCTCTGCTAAATGTGTGTTAAAAGTGTGCTAAAAGAAAACATTTAAGTCTACTCCACCCAGAACATTGTAAAAAGACAAATGTTTAGATCAAGGAGTAATTTGAATGGGCAAAGCCCATCGGACAGTGAAATCCATACTGGGGTTTTTCTAGGCAAAAATAAGTGGGGGGGACGAGTGGGGGGGCGCCCCCCCCCCCACAAATGGGGGGGGGGAGGTCCAAAAGTGGGGGGGATGAAATGGGCTAAAAATGCCAAAAATACAGCATAAAAAGCTTGTTTTCTACATACTGCAATAACTAAGCTTAAAAGTGCTCAAAAATTGAGTTTTAGCACCAAAATAGACCATTTTTGACTGCACTAGGCGTGGAAACAGAACGTAAGAAAAATACGAAAACAGGAAAACCAAACCACTATATATATATTATATGCCCGACAGAATAAATGTGAAAGATTTGTTCCGGGTACAGAAGACAGCATACATAAGCATACCAACTTACTCGTAACAGGAAACATGCTGAGAAACAGTAAACAGTAAAATAAGTAGTGGCAGGAATCTTCCAAAAACAGCTGCGCGAGAAATTCACGAGAAAGTCTAAAAGTTCCACTGGTCCGCTGATGCAATCTGAGAGCATTGGTGGCAGCTCCAGCCAGCAGTGTTTTCTGATAACAACTGTACTGATTCACACTACAACATATACAAGTAACAAAAATGCTACGCACAAAAGGGGATAATTGGGCCTATGTCTATCCTTTAAATTCCGGTTGAGAAAGCAAAGACATAAATCCGACACAGTAAGTTTGGGTGGGTGGTTCTATGGCGAAAGTTGTTCAGTTCGCTTCGGGCTTTCATTTGACACCAAATTTGACCGCTTTTGAAAAAGTTCATTCTTGACCAAAATCGTCTAAGTCCCCACCCCACCCCAGCGCTCAACAGGCAGTTCAAATCAAGTCTCAAAAGTCAGTTCTATGACATAAGTAACTCGGCTCATTTGATACCAAATTTGGCCACTTGAAAAATTTTATTTTTGACCCAAAATCGCTAAGTCCCCAGCCCACCCCACCACAGCACTCTACAGCCGCTTTGGGTATGCAGTTCTATGACAAAAGTTGCTCAGCTCACTAAGGGCTTTATTAAATTCTTTAGAGAGTACTTGCCCTTGGCCCACCGCTGCAGTTCACGTGAAAGCAGTTAACATTATGTACATACAATACAATCATTAAAAAAGAGAAACCGGAATAAACATCGCTGCCATAACCGGTCCGGGGCGCAACTTTTTAACGGAAAGTCTGGCTTATCCCTAGTGGGGGGGGGGGGGTTGGGGCCGCCCCCCATTCGGCGACCCCCCCCCCCCCATGAAAAGCCCCCCCCCCCAGGCCCGCACCCAGGATTTCGAATGGGGGGGTCCAAGGTCAAATGTAAGGGGGCGCCTGGGGCGTAGCCCCTCCCCCAGAAGCTGAAGAATTTTTGCATTTTTGCCCTAAAACAGTACATTGAACCTTTATTTCTAGGAAAAAGTGAATAATCGCGCCGAAGGCGCGAAAATTTTTTAATAATAGCTGATTTTGCCATAGAGATAGCAAAAATTTTCCATTTTGTTCTCCCATAGCAATACGTA
>JASAND010025898.1:0-42547 GCA_030248195.1 Trissonchulus latispiculum
CACCTGGCGATGAATCGTAGACAGTAGGATGTAACTCGGAGGAGTTTATGAATAGACGAATATGCGGACGCGTCAATGTCGAAAGGAGAATGGGTAGCGCCCCTACAACTAGTGGCGAAACACTCCATCTGCTGGCTAGGAGTACGCTGATTCGGCTCTTCAATCGTAGGTCTGCAGTGATCAGCATACGCTAGGTTTTGAGGCCAGGACACATCTTGAGTGAATAACCACGGCGGTCCTTTGAACCAAAGACTCTTTGGGTGTAGAATAGCAGGTACATCCTTGTGACGTATCCCTCTTGTGGCTAAATCTGCAGGATTTTGCTTTGAGGATACATGCCCGAACTTGATTCCAGGCGTTGCCCTAATTTCCTCAACTCTTCTGGCAATGTAGGGATCCGATGATTTACCGTTGCATATCCATTGCAGGGATATCTGTGAATCGGTGAATAGAAACATCGATTCCACCTTCATCATTAAGTGCTTGCTCACGTAGTTCAGAAGTCGTACACCTACGACTGTCGCGAGCAATTCCAGTCTTGGCACTGTGATCGTTGGCTTGAGAGGCGCCACCCTTGCTTTGGCAAAAAGGAGGTGGCTTGTCTTGGACGGCTCTTGTTGATACAGGTACACAGTGGCTGCGTAGGCGACCTGACTGGCATCCGCGAAACAGACCAAGGACAGTGGAGCAGATTCGGAAAGAGAAAATCGTCGTGGAAGCTGAAGCTGTGATGCAGAGCTTATCCCAGCCGCTATAGCTTCCCATTCCTTGGCAAGTTGAGATGGCAGCGGGGCATCCCATCCTAATCTCATCTTCCATAATGTTTGCAGTAGGATCTTTCCTCCAATAGTTACAGGACAAAGCATGCCCAAGGGGTCAAATAGTCGTGCTAGATGCTTTAGTATCTCCCTTTTTGTAGACTGTGCAGAGAATAGACCAACTTCTTTTGTTGATATGGTATCGCTGACAGTATTCCATGTGATCCCAAGGACTTTGACCTTTGTATCAGTCACTTTATCCGCATCTGGAAGCTTGGATGTGAAGCTGGCATCATTTGAAGAAAATTCACGTAGATTCATGCCAGCTTTTGAAAACAATCGCTTTGCTTCTTGGTATTGCTCATATGCATGATTCGAGTCGCATGCACTCAGGAATATGTTGTCCATATAGGTGTTCATCCGGATTTGATCAGATAATGGACTGGGATTCATATCCAAGTGATGGTTTATAGTCGCCCCAAGGAGGTAGGGCGAGGCAACGACTCCAAATGGTATCCGGGTAAATCTGTATTCAGAAATTTTAGGTGGATGGCTTACGTCAGAAATGTCGTGGATCCACAGAAATCTTACGCTGTCTCTGTCTATGGTTTGGAGTCCAACCTGTAGGAAGGCTTTCTCGATGTCGGATGTAATGGCAATCTTTGACAGCCGAAATCTCAGGAGTAAGCCAACCAAATCACGGAGGTAGTTAGTGCCAGTATGGATCAGATCGTTTAGAGATGGTCCGTTGTTTGGAGTTCTAGCACTTGCGTCGTAGACGATCCTTACTTTGGTAGTGCGCCGATCTTCTTTAATTACAGGGAAGTGCGCGATGTAGTGGACAAGTCCTTCTGGAATCTGCGGAACCGTCTCTATTATCCCTTTTGATAACTGGTCCTTTATGATGTCGTTATAGGCTTCGAGATGCTTGACATCATTAGCGTTGGGTGCCAGCGTATGCAATGTTTTCATTAATCTGTTTCTAGCTTTCTTGTAGTTGCTTTCAATTTCTGGATCAGGAATTTTCCATGGCCATCTCACGTAGTAGCGGCCGTTTTCGTAGATCACGGAAGCCTTGAAATCAGCCCGATGGCGCAGCTCATCAGAATTTTCCTGACCAACCGACTGAAAGCCCATACTTTCGAGGTCCCAAAATCTTTGAATATCAAATTGCTGGTGTCCTTGTACCAGCAAAATATGGTTAGAGCCTTTACCCTTGGCATCATCGTACTTTAGGTCTTTGGTTTTGTAGTTATCAGACAGTATGACTCCCAATGGGGTGTAGTAGACTGCCATTGATGGTCCAACAGGCAATGCCTTGGTTATTGCTTGGGGACCCATAATCTGATGCCAGTAATCCATGCCAAGAAGGATATCAATACTGACTTCAAGCTTTGTTCGTGGAGGTAGATTTATCGGCTTCAATTTTCTCAGGTAAGCTTCCGTTGAAGAGTTGGAGTCTACCGGATATAAAGGTAATCGTGGGGCCATATCCTTGATGGAATAAGCGTAGATTCGAAGCTGAAATCCTTTGGTGCCCAAAAGTGTGAGACTGACCACTTCTGCAGCAACCTTCTCCGTAACCTTAGAATTGAACCGTGCTGTCTCCAGTTGAACCATTTTGAGTGGCTTTAGCTTCATTCGAGTTGCGACCTTTCTGTCGATGCAGGTAAATCTTGCTCCGGCATCTAGATATACTTGCACTGTGTGAGTGTCCGGGAAATCGGGATTCCTGGCAAAGTAAGGGAAGGCCGACATCACAATTCCATCTTTTTCTCCAGCACTAGCCAAGTGAACCTGAAGAACCTCACTGGACACGGTGGTGTTCACTTCCTCACGTGCTGGTTGCTCTTCGGTAGAAGAGAGGTGCTGGTGGGAGTGGGCAGAGGTAGTGGCTTGACGCTGACGGCAAAATGCTGAATTGTGGGAATTGGTTTTGCAGTAGAAACAGGGCTTCGTTCTTTTGCACAATTTAGCCATATGACCAGATTGCAGGCATTTAAAGCATACCTTTTTCGATCTTGCGATTTCTACTCTGCGATTCACTTCGGGCACAGTAGGGCAAGAATCGCTGTAGTGTTGTGTTTCTTCACAAAAGATACAATGACGAGTACTTTTCAGTGGTGGACGTTCCTTTCGAGACGTCGTTTGAAGAAATGCAGCCGTTGCTGGCATTTCTGATGGCATCACGTCCGATTCGGTGTTGTTTTTCTTTACTTTCTTCGGTTCTTTAGAATGCCATTTCCATATCTTTGATAATACTTCCAAAAACTCTGTCATCGACCAGTCCGTGATTTCTTGGTCTTTCAGTAGGGCTAGTTGTGATACATTCTTATATAGGTCGGTGGGTAGCTTCTTTAGCAATAGCGGGACGTAAGCTTTAAGGGCCGTTGGATCTGCCCCCATCCGATCCAGAGATACAGCGATTGCCCTTGTGTCGTCTATAAATTTCTCCAAATTTGTAAGGTTCTCCTTAACCAGCGGCATGTTGCCAAGGGCTTCCCAACTTGCCATAATTATCTCATTAGGGCCGCCATAAGCTTTCTTCAAAATGTCGACCGCTTCGGCATACCTATCGCCTTGAAGACCAAGACCCTTGACTTTGTCATATGCGGTTCCTTTCAGGCATTGCATCAAGTAATCCATCTTCTGCTTGTTGTGTAGGTTAGTTCTGGTATGAATGTTGACTTCAAACGAGTCCCAAAAATTGGGCCACGTTAACTTATCACCGGAAAAGATAGGCAATTGTAGTTTCGGCAGCTTACTTGTTGCAACTTGGCTTGACGGGTTGTGGTGGTCGCTACCTCCAATAGGGCGATCCGTAGATACTTGGGCTGGAGCCAGTTGCTGTAGCATCAGGCGCATGGTTTCCATCTCAGCTCTATGGGAAGATTGGATACGGTCAAGATCAGCCTGTCTTTGCTGTTCAAATAGGCGCATTTCTGCTTCTCTTCGTCTTTCCTGTTGCTCGAAGAAGGAAAGTAGAGCTGTAACCGTGTCAGTGGGAGCAGGAGCAGGTGTTGTGGTAGACGGCACGTTACGCAGATCTGCAAGACGGTGCAGCAGATCGGCATCTGTGGGGGTAGGAGGTGAATTGGGGTTGGAGACTGGTGGGGAAGCAGAGTCTGCTGGAACGGGATTCGGTGGTGCAGAAGGGGTTGACGTAGGATTCGGAGCTCTTTGAATCCGGAGAGTTCCGGGAGCGCAGTGGTACATGGTTAGGAGGTCAGAATGGGTGAAAGTGCCGTTCATAAGGAGGCACTGTGGCAGAGAAAAAACAGTACAGTCGGAGCAGCTCCATGGAAAGTCGCTGTTTAGTGTTCTCAAAGCTTCATAGAGTTCATCGCTGAGAGAACCAGGCACTCGGTGGTTAATGCAGTGGATGCACCACCACTTAGTGCACTCATCGCACTGGATAGACTCGGGGATGTTGTTCAGGCAAATAGCGCACAGGGACTCATCTGAGGCAGAACCAGAAGTGTCCGTGAGATTAGGCATTGTAACGGTCTGCTACCAAAAGATATAGAGAACTATGGAATATATATAGGCTTTATAGATAAGAATAAGATAGCATACATAAACGTTGACTTGTGAAAGTATAACGAACATGAGTCCCTTGATGCGATCTCCTATTTTTGTATGTATTTTTAAGCTTTCTTAACAAACAGGATGAATAGTGACCAAACATTTTTGAACATTGATTTCTCAAAACTGAAAAATCGGCCAAAATTTTTTCTTGTGCTATCATACAGAGGACATATGGGCCGAGGGAACGTTTTTTTGGATTTGGCTCAACAAGCCTCAATACTCCAGAATATCCGGCAAATGTGCGGCGACACGAAATTTCGCAACTTTGTATTTAGTTTTCTTGCAACTGGAGCTGTTTTAGCTCAAACCAAGAAAAACGTCCCTCCGCAGAAGTACGAATTTCAATTCTGCCAAAAATCTCCGGAATCCGTCGAGCAGTTTTTGAGAAATCGATGTTCGAAACAAAATAATCGCAGTTTCGCCGAAATGGTTTTTCGGCCAAATCTCTAGCTTAAAACAATAAAGTTCGGCTAATAGGCATTCATAAAATGTGCATTTAGACGCTGTATCGATTGAGTGTAAATAAGCCAACTTTGTCATTAACACGTGGCCGTAATTTAAAAAAAACTGATTTCCTCGAAAATGGCCATTTTTTGACCCAAAAAACAGGTTTTTGCTTATACTGACTTAACCACTGGAGATAGCTCAAAGGTTGTAAAAGCAAAAATGTTCATTTTCGTGTCCTCTTTCCAGCCATACCAACCAATCCCGTGTCTTACTGGGAGTCTAAGGCCAAAAACCTAAACTTTTTATCTTTTGGCCTAAAAATACGGGACTGGTCCCAGAACGTTAAAGAGCACGGAAATAGCTTATTTCGTAAGTTTTAGCCATTTACGTAAAGGATTAAAGCCGTATGAGTCAAAAATACCCGGAAGGAAACCAGTACCTTAAACCCGGTTCATACTTGTCTCTATGTCCTGTCTCTGTTTCTACGTCTCTATTTTTTTCTCTGCACTGATAGAAACAAGACGTTCATACTTAAAAGGACAAAAGGACAGAGACTCGGTCACGTGACAACAAATTCAAATTTCATTGGTCACTTTTTCCCATTGTGCAACACCCCAGTTGCTTTCGCGATGAGGGGTAGCGCCAGACTCATTTTGGTCAGGGTCCGTAGTCTGGCGTTGAATAATTGCAAATGCAATTACCCGAGGCATAGGCAAGGCTACTGCCGGGGCAGAAGTGGTCACGATACACTCGCTGGATCCTGACCACCCGTTAGCTCCATTCAAAGGGGTTTCCCCCTTGACTGGCCAACTCCTTGAAAATCTCGGATAAGTACAAAACAATTATGGGAGGACATTTCTGGCATCGCTGCACCATGCCTATGCTCTGAACAAATTTGTTGCCGGCAGGCAACAGACAAGTTTGAAGTTTTGTGTTTTGAGTTGCGAAAGCGGAGTACCTCTGCATTCCTCCGCATAGAGATGAGGACGAGCCGGACTTTTCCGGCTCGGCTCGGCTCGCGAGAAAATGAGGTCGGCTCGGCTCGGCTCGCGGTCATATCCGGCTCGGCTCGGCTCGGGAAAATTTTGAAAGTGGGTCGGTTCGGCTCGGCTCGCCAAGCTTCAAAAATTCGCCAGATTGCATCGAATTTTATTTTGTTTAGTTCCTTGTTGTCTTGGTCAAATTTATTAGCGAAGTCGTAACCAGTTATAATTACACGTTAAGATTTATCTTTAGCCTCTCAAGATCATATTGTATACTCGAATACTAGAAACAACTTTTTCGCTATCTGATAAAATAGAAATACTACAAATACCCAAAAACACAGAATAATGGATTTTACAGGTAAGATTTTTTATGAAACCAGAACTGAGACGTAAAAATGAAATAAGTCAAAAGTTTCTCTTAGCCTAACATTAAGATTAACATTAACATAACAAGAAAGCTAAAGAAAATTATTGGCAGTTATTATTAGTCTTCACTGAAATTATTGGCAATTTTAGTGAAAAACGTGAAGAACGTGAAAATATATATAGCAGGGAAATTTGGTCGAATTACTATTTTTGGTTGGGGTCGGCTTGGCTCGGCTCGGCTCGGAGCTTCAGTTCTCCGGCTCGGCTCGGCTCGGGAGAAATTGCTGCCGGCTCGGCTCGGCTCGCGAGCCGAGCCGCGAGCCAAAATCCTCATCTCTACCTCCGCAGTCAACTCAAGTGTTGAGGTGCGTTATGCATTAAATAGAAAAAAGGGGATATATATATATACTGTCCATAGAGTCACGAATATGGTGGTAAGTATCATGTTATTTGCTTCCTCCAGCCTCTGTCCTCAATAACTTCTTGCCTACTCAGTCATCAATCTAAGGCTTATACAATGAAACTGACAAATACATTGAACCAGACTATTTCTTAAAATCATGCCCTTGACCAAGAAACAAGGACAGTCACCGAAGGACTTTTTCCACCTGCAATGACCATCCTTGCATCCCGTCAAGTCTCGGAAAGGTTGAATGATCTCACCAGTGCACACATCCTTGTCTGCCCTGAAGCATATATCTGATTTCCTACTCTTTCTGATACTTTCGACCTTACCAAATACAGTTCAAAGCTACACTGTCCTAACTTAGAGCATTCGGAGCCATGCTCAATTATTGTATTCTAAAGTAATTAGTATAACTTAGCTTTAATTCTCAGAAAATTTGTAGATCTTCTGGCAATCCTCTCAGACTCCTCATCGTCGGGACAACGTTTTTGCAGATTGCTAACCAGAATTTCTAGAAGATCCGTATTAGTTCCAGCAATCTCCCATTCATCCTCCTGTTGCAGTCGGTACAGCCAGCTTTATTGGAGTCATAGGAATATTGAATTTGGTTGGCTTGTCGCATCCAGCGCTCGTGAGTTGAATCGACGTCGTGTTGACATTTGGACGAGAAGGGTGAAATTGTTAAAGTAGCCGTCTTTTCGTGATTTGCCAGGAAAGTGGCATTAATCCAAGATGTGGCTGGCTGAGTGAAATTTGTGAATTTGTGAAATTTGTATCGGATGCAATTCTCAAAGCTAAGTTCTCATACATTATTGAACATATCAATCCATTGGTCACTTGGTGCATGGGCGTATCCAGGGGAGGGTTTTGGGGGTTGAAACCCCCTCCTTTTGGGTTAACTTCTATGAATACTCCATTACAAAAAGTGCAAATTTTTGTCAAAACCCCCTCCTTTTCAGTAAATTTTAGTTAAAACCCCATCCTTTTTAAAATCCTGGATACGCCCCTGACTTGGTGTAGTTAAAAACTAACTAAATATTTTAAATTAGAACAATACAATATCATTTTTATTGTCTTGTTAACAGCTAACGTTATATTATGTGGAAAACTTATTTTCAAATTGGGTATTGGTGCAGCTACTTTTAAGTATTCACGTAACAGAGACTTTTCACGTGATATCATTCGTTATTATGTTGGCTGTCTCTTAAGGACAGGCAGATAAGTTGAGCATTGTTCTTAAGAGACTCTTAAGGACTGCTTAGAGACAAAAGGACAGAGACAGGTATGAACCGGCCAGAGACAGAGACCTAGAGACAGAGACTTAGAGACAAGTATGAACCGGGCTTGAGTTGAGTAGTGTTGCAGTTTTTCGAGCAAAAACATTAATAAGTCCCGATTTTGTAGTTTAGAATATCAGTTTGTGGCTAGTGATGTGCTCTATCCATTAAACAAAATTTCATAGATTTTCACTTACTCGTTTATTTCGAAGGAAATTTTGCGATGTTTCGGAATTTTCATTCAATCCTTTCCGCTCGCTCCATTTCAACTGAAATTGTAACATAATTTAGAATGTATGCAAACATCCAAAAAGCTGCAGTATGCATACAAACGTCGTCGACGTACAACGTCGAAAAATGGCCCAAAAATGGACCCCCTCCCCTTAAACTTGGTTGTTTATGCTTGGGTGGCTCAATCGGTGAGCTTTGGCCTAGAAAGCCAAAGGTTATGGGTTCGATCCCCACCTCGGCCCGAATTTTTTGGGTCGGAGCGGAGGTGCTGTAGTGACACATCTGAGTTTCGTTCGTTGTTTCTTCTGTCTAAGCCATTGCTATGTTTGCTTTAGAATGAGGCCATGACAGGAACCCACACCCAGAATCCCGTTTATTCACGTGTCACTCTTGCTCTTATGGAAGATACGGGGTACGTGAACTCACTGTACTGACTGACCCCTTTTTTGTGATTCAACCAAGTCGCTATCCAGAAGATTAGCACGTGTTCTGTAGAATAAACTACGTCAAGAACTGTCTTATTGCACCAAGTTGAAAGGCATTCTAGGCTGAAATGTGCAGTAACGTTTTGACTCAATCCCGTAAAACTGGTTATGGATGACTTAAAGGTAGTCTTATTACACTAATGTATAGTTTTGCTGGTAAACGATACGTTTACCACCCATTGCACATACGCGGGATCTGATGATGATACTAACGCATCTTATGTGATCCGTCGCTTAACCTTCTTGTCTGACCTTTGTTAAATTTGCTTTGTTTTAGTTGGTATCGTGCAAACTACAGTGTTGCTCAAGATCTCCACTGGGGCTATCATTTAGGCTGTGAATTTGCAACCAAAAGCTGCGGCTATTGGATACAAAGTCGCCGAAACATGTAATGAGTCTATTTGTACTTCTTCAACTTTCGGTTAGTCTCAAACTCAAAGTCAAGTGTGTTTCCGCATTATAACTTTATTATTTTCGTATTCTCATTTTTCAGGTCCAAATCAATTGCTCCTTACTGTTCATCCATAAAAGCTAGTAGCCAGTATCATCAAGCCAGGACCACATGTACAGAAAACAGAGATGCAGTGGCCTTATGCAATCTTGATCGCTACGAGAAGCCTATACCAAAGGAATATCAGGTACATAGCGTTAGAAATGTATTGATGACGTCTATTAGTTCTCGCTTCAGATGATAAGAACAACAATTTTGCATTGAAGCTATCCATAGAATGATCCGTTACTGGTTGATTAATATTTGTCTTATCCAGTCAAAATCTTCTGAATACAACGAAAATAGTTTATATTCTTGTAGTACTTTCAATCATTGCCTCATGTGGATGATTTATATTTGGGTCACTACGGTGGTACTGTAGAATTGGCGGACTATTGCCCATATAGTCAGGTTTGTTTTAATTCTGTTTGATGTTGTGCTCTTGTAGTTGCCTTTTTGAATTTGCGTTAAAATTAAATGTTGAATCTTATAGTTAACTGAATATTAATTGATCTAATAGTTGCCAAAAGCTTGCCGTCTTTTTAATAAGCTGAATTTGATTTTCGAAGTCAAATCTTTTAAATTCTTTAAATCCACTATAGCAGGAGTTTATAATAGGCAGACTAAGACACTCCAGCGCTTCCTAATGTATTAAGCTTGCAATGTATAAGGCCAAAATCTCAAGGGAGGCTTCCTCTGAGCGTGTAAATGTACAACGCTGACATTTTTAAAACGGGCTTTTTTGCCACATTAAATACAATAACTTTAGCTAGGAAAATGGCACGGCAATAATTTTTATTTCATTTTGATAATTTAACGAGATATTTTTAACGATATAGAATTATGTGGTTAGGTTTAGATAATCTCTTACAAAAGCGGCAATAAAATATCCTTTTCACAAATATTCTAAGAATTTCATCATTTCTTCAAAGTAGCTTACGTTGCTGCCAATTTGTAAGATATTTCCTGAACCTAACTGCATAATTTTATATCTCTAAAAAGATCTCGTTCTCCGCAACATCATGATTTTCCTGTGCGGCTTTCCTGCCTAACTGAAGTTATAGTATTTAATTTGGCAAAAACGCTTTTGAAAATGTCAAAATGTCAAAATTATATATATGTTTATACGCCGAGAAACCTCCCCGAGATTTCGGCCTTAATGTTGCGAGCATATTGCAAGCTTAATACATTAAGTTTATTTAAATTTATTGAACTTACTTTAAATATTTTTAGTGGGGAAATTTAATTTAGGGGACGTTGTTTTGATCAAAATACAAAATTTATTCTGTTAAGCCTGTCCAAATTAAGCACACAAATTTCCTTTTCTTTATTTTTTGATTCCGAATGCTTGGTATTCGCTCTTTAGGAATTTGAATGGAAACCCGGTGTTCAACGAGCTTTTTCTTTTAACGAATCTGTCCAAAGTAAACGTGATTCCCGGTGTGAATTTGAAGAAAATCAACCTGGTAGGAATGAATGCAGATTGTGCTAAGTTTGTCTTCTGAACGTATCATCATAATCTATGATATTTATTTTGCTAGATCATTTATATTTGAACATGGAACACTATCTATGTTGCTGGACTAAAGCCGTCCGAAATCCCATGGGACGTTCTAACTGATGCAATCTCTAGCTGAGGGGAACTGCAAAGCTGTCATTTGTAGGGTTTTGAAATTAATGCACTAGATGCCTGGTGTAGCGAAAGGGGAGGGAGGTTCGCACGACTTAGCCATAAATATCCTAACGTGTTCGTTTTAGCTTTTAGTTTAACTCCTGCTGAATAAATTTTGTGTTCCACATTTTATGTCTGCTGTTTCAGATGAAAAATCTAATGCTGGATTGGAAACGTATGGTCTTGAATCTCGGTGTTTCCAGCAAGAGGAGCAGTGGACTCAGCAGAAGTGTCGGTTAACTCGGACTTATCAACATTATGGTGCTGGATGTTATGAGGTATATACGTGTTGGAAATTAAGCAAGGGAAATGCTTTTTTATTCGGCCATTTTCTTTCATTCATCGTCCTTGGTGCTTATCCCTAGTACTTGGTATAACTGTATTATTTTTATAGTATAACGTTTGTATAATTGCTAACTGCACAGTGTGTTATGTCTCCACATGTTTATTAATTCATTCCTGTTTAATCGAAGTTGTTTTTATTTTCCATTGTGGCAGGCAAAACGGTACAATTTTTGCGTAGATTCTGCGGAAAAAACTTGAATTAAATACGGATAATTCTTTCCTAGCTAGCTTCATTTTTAATTATTTCCATTAGGACTTTGCGCTGTACAACAATCTTAAACTTTAGAGAAGGGGTACATCTCAGTGTCTCCTCTTTAGTTTTATGTACACAGATGTCACACTTGCTGCCCATTACAACTGAGTCACATAGACACTTTGAAGTACTTAACATCTCAGCTAACTGACCCTAATCGCATTTTGCTTCGCATATCAGCATGTATTGAATATTTCAGTATCTTTGTGTGAACGGTCGACTATACCTTCAGCTGATGAATGGAACTTTGGGTCGCTATCCGTGCTTCCACCGTGGTCAGCGGATTAAAATAAGAAAGATTTACCAAACTTGGCTGCATCAGGGCACTATAGTCTGCCCGGCGTGCAGTGAACTGTGTAGTGTAAGTGAAGCGAAGCAAGAATAACAGCTAACACACTCTCGAATTATCAAGTATTCTGGTTGACATTACCAAGAGTACATAATATAAGAGTGTGCGACTAGGCACACTCTATGTTATCAGAGCAGAAACTATGCTTTGTTCGCTAACGGCTGACCCACCCGCAATCAGTACACACCTACCTGGTCGAGATGGGGGTACGCTCACACGCTCTATGCTTGTGTGTTAAAGCTAGAAATAAGAGCTGAGCGTGCGCGAATTTTGTGACTGTTTTGAGCTTTAGAACACAAGCATAGCGCGCGAATTTCTTTGAAGTGATGGTTCTAATTTGAGGGAGGGGCCAGCTGTTAGCGAACAGAGCATAGTTTTTGCTCTGATAACATAGAGTTAGTATGCGTAGTGGCTGTGGCACACTCTTATATTATGTACTCTTGATAACAGTAAGTTAGGTTGCAAAGTGCTCGGTGACTGCATAAGTGTGGTTTGGTTCTCACACCTGGGGCCAATTTCATAAAAGTAGTCCAGTCCGCGAGTCGTCGAGTAGCCATTTACTCGCATTACATTATTTTTTGGAATTAAAAACTATGCAGCAGTCACTGAAGTTTAATTTCTGGTCGGTGTAATTAGTAGGACAATGTAAAATAGTTCCACGGTAGGAATATTAATCTCTTAAAATTTTCTAAAAATTTGTCGAGTAAAAGTTTTACATAGAAGGTTCTCGAGTCAAATTTGACTAGAGAACTCGACTCGAAAACAGCTGTTTTTCAACAGTACTCGCGTTTCAGGATCACAAGTCACCGACATTTCCAGAGTAAATCAGGGGGCAGTTTCATAAAACTTTTTATTCACTTGACTCGACAACTAGCAGAGTCTAGTAGTCGTGTCAAGTAGCTAAGCTGTTTCATAAAACTTTCTCAATCAAGCGGGTGCTCGCACTTGACTTGCGAGTCTAGTAGACAGTCAAGTGCTAGTGGACATAGCTGCTGCCTGCTAGTACTTGTTTCATAAAACTTCAGTTGTTGCAGGTCACTCTGCTACAAGCAGCTGCCTAGTTCTCTAGTAAATTTTGACTAGAGAACCTACAGAAAAAGTGCTGTAACTTATACAATTCTAGAATTCTTGTTTCGAAATCGTTACAACTTGACGAGAAATCATTGCTGTATGCTGTCCTATAATTTCAAATGATTTATGTTATAAACAGAAAAGATAAGATTTTTTAAAGAATTATCCTTAGTTTTAGCAAGACTGATACTAGCATTCTTGTAACTCGCACTAGTAGTGCAAGCTCCGCTAGTAGCAGCAGAACCTTAGCTATTTTTTGTCGAGTCCCCGAAAACGTTTATGAAACACTTCCGCTTGCAACTAGCACTAGCACTGCGAGTACTAGCATACTAGCACTCGCATGCGAGCTCTCTTTTTATGAAACTGCCCCAGCTGCTCGACTCGACGACTCGACTAAGTTTTATGAAACTGGCCCCTGGGCGCAACCGGGTCACTTTGCTTTAACCCAATGACACGGTCTTTAATTTAGTGCATTTTGCGTAAAGTTTCAACTGTCTAAGATGAGTGTCACTGCCCCTTCTCTCCTCTTCTCAAGATTTTGAACTTAATATACTTGTGATTGGCACAATTACACTCTTGGATACTCTGGTAGTTTTCATTGTACTACTAATAGATAGAATGGTTTTCCTGATAGGTCAGTTAGTCAATTAGGCAATGTTAGATTGTTAGGCAATGTTAGATTGTTGGTGTTAATTATGTTAGTTTTTAGGACTGTTTACCTGAAATTGATTCTCCCTATATGGTTGGTGATCCTGTCATTTCAGTGCCTTGCTCTGCTCCGCTATCGATCTCGCAATGTTCTCCCTACTTCATACTATTGCTGTTGTGTTGTGTTTTTTCTGTAATTCTTGCTCAAGGAACAAATTATGAGCTGACAGATTCACACTTGCCATCTGTTTTAATTTTGTAGTTCACATTATTGTCTTGAGGTTTTAATAACTTCACGCTGTATTGATGTCTTCTGAAAGTGTTACCAAACGATTTCAAAGTTTAATGTTTGTAATTTTGTTAATTTTGTGTATATGTCGTTTCGTATCCCAGTTAACTTTAGTCACAGAAGGAGTGTTTTTTAAAGTTTGAGTCGTCTGCAAATAATTCGAGGTTTCTCTTTTGATTAAGAAAAGTCGTTGTAGTTTTTTAAGCTGAAGTTCAGCTTTACAAAGGTTTAGTTTTAAGACAACTGTAGTGAGGTCTCCTGAAAATTGTTGGGATGATTGTGTGTACACGCTGATTTATCCACCCTGTTTGATAGATCCAAGAATTGTGATGAGTGTGAATTATATGTTGTATTTACTAATTGTGTTCAGCGTATTTAATAATGACGAGGTTGTGCCTACTCATTCAACCGATATTTTCAGTACTCTGCTTCACCTTAAGGCAAGATTTAAGTAAGAATCAGTCCAGCCATTGTGCCCTCGCTGCTGCTAGATTATACATGAATTTAACAGAATTTACTTTTCTCGGTAACATTTACTTTTCTCGGCCATTTTTGACAGTCATTGGCATTCAATTTCAGTTTACTTATATTTTCATGGTTATTACATTATTTGAAAAAAGCGTTACTGCAGCATTTCGTAACCGTTTCATTTAACGTTATGACGTTAAAATCTAAGCCTAAGCACTACGTGTTGCACGGGAAGATGGAACACGATAGTACGCACATGTAGTGCATCTCTTGATAAGCACAAAAAGCTCACTGGCATATGAGCCAGATTTTAACGGGTCTCTTCTGCAATTCCCCCCCAGCCATAACTTTTGCTTTTTTTGACCAATAACTTTGAAATTTTGTATGGATGCATACTAGAGGCTGATGAATTCAAAAATTCAAACATTTTAAAATTTTAAAAAATTTTAAATTTGATTTTGGTAAGGGGGGACACCAAGGGGAACCGAAAAATTTTTTGAAAAAATTTTTGCTGAAACCGTGCATACAGGGGTTTTTAGGGGTGCTGAGCACAAGTCCAAAATCCGTTTTTCGTTAAAGCTTTTCGTTAGCTTAAAATAAGCTAAAGTTATAAGCTTAAGATGTAAGCTTATCCTGAGCTAAGGAAAAGCTTTATCGAAAAACGGATTTCGGATTCGTGCTCAGCGCCCCTGAAAACCCCTGTATGCACGTTTTCAGCAAAATGTTTTTAAAAAATTTTTCGGTTCCCCTTGGTCCCCCCTGACCAAATAAAATTTAAAATTTTTAGTTTTTTAAAAATTTTAAAATTTGTGAATTTTTGAATTTATCAGCCTCTAGTATGCACCCATACAAAATTTCAAAGTTATTGGTCAAAAAAATCAAAAGTTATGGCTGGGGGAATTGCGCAAGAGACCCATTTTAACTGTAACATATCTCAAGGATCATCCAAAGTTGTCCTGAATCATTTTTTCTGTGAACTCCAGTTTTATGAGCTCCACCATTTACTAGTCAATCCTTTGGCTTTGGGACTCACAGACTTCGAGAATCCAGGGATTCAAAGGATCCATGGCTTACTTTGAAGCAGTAAGAAAAGTTGCTTTCCAAAAAATTTATTTTGTGTTCTTTGCAAGTTACCACTACAGTTACTTAAGTCTCGTCTTCTGCTAATTTTTCTTGTTCCTTTGTTATAAATTATAAACATGTTTTATATTTGTATTTGTTGTAATTATAAAGTTTAGAGTTCACAGCTATATTTTAACGTTAACAAAAACAGTTTGTCACCGAATTTAATATGTATTATGCAGTACACAATAGGTTGTCGTACTGTACCATTATAACCATACCGTCATCGTTTTGGCTATATTGGCCTGTCGTCAGTCTTATCTAATCTAATATCTATTGTGTGCTTTACCCTTGTTTATTGCTGCAACTGTTTCGGTTCACTCTTTGCTTTGAAAACTTTGTTTTGTTGTACACAGGCGGCGTAAGGGATGTGAAACGTAAAAGAAAGGGAAAAGATCCTGATTTTGAGGTCATGAATCGAAAGAACCGGTGGTAGTTTTCTACGCATAGGAATTGTGACATTATATAGCAGGTTTTGTTAATGAATGACTATATTGCTGTGAATATTATATTTTGAGCATACTGAACGTACAGTGGATATTTGTATAATTTCTTGTTTGATTATATCAAGAGTACTAATTAAAGCATCGCTTGAGTATTATCTTCAACCTTTTTCTCGAAAAGGTTGTGTCCGATTGATAGCTCTTGTCCGCGTTATGCAGTGGCGGCCCCGATACATCCTCCAATTTCCAAATAAGGTGTAAGTTGTATCAAGAATACATAATAACTAAGAGTGTGACAAGCGTCACACTCTTAGTTATTAAGGCCGGGGACATCTGCATGATAACGGCTGACCCCCTACACAAATTAGACCCCAGTGACCCCTCCCACAAATGAGTACCTAGTAGACATTTGTGTATGCTCACTCGCTTGTATGTTTATGTGTTGAAGCCAAAAACGTTCTTAGGTTAATTTGTGCCAAGGTACTCATTTGTGGGAGGGGTCACTGGGGCTAATTTGTGTAGGGGGTCAGCCGTTATCGTGCAGATGATGTCCTCGGCCTTTATAAATAAGAGTGTGACGCTTGTCACACTCTTGTACTCTTGATTGTATTTATAGGTTAACACGGGCGATGAAGGTGCAAGCTCTAGCACTTCAGGGACGAGGGGTAAAACAGTGGTATGCGAGCTGAACAAATTTTGCTACCCGCATGGGCCGATGCGGAGCGCTTTTTTGCGAACTCTTAGCTGTTTTGAGTTTTCTAGATGAATATTATTAAATAGGGTTCCTGTCACATACAAACTGCAAAAGAAGGCGTTATGCGTATATTTTAGATATTGGGAGACTACTTAATAGTTTGCTAGCTGAAGCCGCTTATATATTAGTTTATATACATCAGTCAAATAGCCATGAAATTACTTTTCGTTAAAATAAATTAGATAAAATTTATTATCAACTTGAGTTTTATTAAGTGATTACTTTACTACAAGTTATAGATAAGGGGTACCCTAAATGAGAACAGCGGAGAAATTATCCTTTGGATATGTACACGACAAATTTGACGAGTAACAATTCTCAGACTGGCATGGTCGAGGCGCTGCGGTTCCTTAAAAATTCCTCGCATTTTGCCAACAGTTTATGCACGTTTCATATCGCATGCAGCGTATACGATAGTTAAACTGAAAAGGCCATGCCTTGGATTATTAGCCACTTTGGGCCTTTGGAATTTATTATCCATTTTGGGCCTTTGGAATACGAATATTAACTAGACATTTATAAAGTTTTTGATTTTTAAGGTCTGAGAACGGCTCCTCTAAATAATGGGTTTTCGAGTTTTCTAGCACTGAAAGTGAGGGTTGTCACGGTGCAGATTTCCCCCGTGAAGAATCCCCCCCCCCGGAAGAACGGATTTTTTTTCCACAATGCCCCCCCAGTCCAAATCATGTTAACGACTTAAGGTGGTAATTCCTTTTGGTCACATAAAGTTTAAGCTGAAATGTGTGCGTAACCTGTATTTTGCCTAGTTTTTATTCCGCCGGAGGCGGAATACTTGTAATGGGTTGACCCAAGTTGCTGTGCAAATTCAAGGAAGTTATATTTTGTTGACTATGTTTAACACATACACTGGTTTGCACCAAATGTGATTAGCAAATGATTAGCGAATTTCGTGCTAAGCAAATGCTTAGCAAGTGCTTAATCCCAAACTCATTTGCACCAAATCTGATTAAGTTAATCAACTGCTAAGCAGATGCTAATCAAGTACTCAAGAAGTAAATATTTAATCCTATTCTGGAGGAGGATTAACTGTGAAATTCCTGCTAATTTTTCAAAAATAACTACAGTCTCCAGTCAACCGTAATGGCGAAAATGTTTGCTGGATAGCTATAAAGGTTTCCCATGTTGCTGCTAATAGAAAGAAACCAAACCTAAAAGTTCCCTAAACAATTTGCAAAGCTTAGCGAGACGAAACACGAAAGCATATTAAGCATTTTAAGATTTTAAAATATTTGGAAATATTCGACACGTTTAGTTGCATGTAATATAGTTAACACAGCAACAGTACTCATCCCAGATCATGTATAATTCAACCGATTCAATTCAAAAATTGATTTATTGCATCAAATTTAAAGACTGCTGATGTATTTCCTGAGGAAAAGTTAAGCAAGTGATTAGCAGATGCGATGGTTCTTGCAATCACATGATAATGGCATAAGGAGATCTGTTCCAGCGCGTGGTGGAGGAAGCTCGCTTAAAGCTAAGTTTTTCGAATGAGTATTTGAAGTTAAGTTGTGGTTAATGTTAACCTGTTTTAAGGTTCACTCCCTTCAATCAGTTAAAATGGAAACTAAAACTACGAATTAAGACATTTTTAACCTTTACCCAAAAATACAACTGGGATATTAGCAGATGGCGATTGAATAGTTAGTGAGAATTCAAGACAGAGCCTGCAGTAGTTACGATGTGAATTGACTTAGTATTGTTTTTGCCTTTCGCGTAGACATATATTTCTTGGGACAATCTATATGGGTTTCACAAACTGGTGGACATACAATACAGACTTCATTGGATGCGGCCAAACAGTAAATTGGAAATAATCACTGGAGTGGAGAGTGGATCAATCAGTAGCAAGATTGGTGTAATTGCATAGTGCTGACAGGAGCTGCAAGCTAAGTCGAGCAATTTTTTATATCTACTTTCTGAACTTAGCATTTTATAGCACCCGTTGGAGCTTAGAACACCAGCTCTTTCTTATTCTATACAATGTGTTTGTTAGAAATTTGTGTAAAGTAAAGCCAGTCTGCTGACTGCTGAGGATTTAACGCTGTTAATGGCTTTTTTTTTAAAATTTAAATTTAAACTGGCAGACCAATTTTAATTTTAGTGCTCATTGCAGACCGCAATTTTTCTTCTTCCTTCTAGTGCTCGTCCACACCTCCATTCCTTTTCTGCAGCCTCTTTTTTCCCTTTTTTGCCTAACGAGCAGGCATTCTAGTTTTCCGCCTACTTAGTTGCTATTGCCAAGCGGGGGGCAACTGCATTCGGTGGAACGAATGTAGCTGCCTTGGGAGTGACTGAAATAACCGTACGGTAGCTTGCTCGGGGATCACATTTTCTGTCCGTGACCTTCTTCTCTCCGCCTCTTGACTGCGGTCTGCGGGGAGGACCATTTACGGGCCACTAGGTGTGCCTATCAATGGTGGGCCACAAGCAAAAAAAAATAAATAATGGCATAAGATTCCCGTAGCTGATTGGTTCAAATACAAAAATCCAGGATTTTCATTGGCCATTTCTCGGAAATGTTAACCATTTGCTAAGCAACTGCTAAACTGATGATCTGTTAATCAACTGCTAATCAGATGTGGTGCAAAGGAGTTGTTGCTAAGCAAATGCTCAAGATTAGCACTTGTTTAGCTGATCATTTGGTCTGCGGATTAGCAAATGCTTAGCAAATAGTTAATCACATTTGGTGCAAACGGCCGATAATCCTAGTACGGTTATTTTTTCCAGTGGGGGGAGTGGTGGTTTAATTTGTTTAGAATCAACACTTTCACGATATGTCATATTTTTTAGCGTGATGTAGAACTTTTGTTTTCTTCAAAATTTTAAAGAAAAGCATCATAAAGTCATTTACAAAAGAGGGGGACTTTACGCAAACTTTAAAAAATTTTTAGTTCCTGCCCCCCTTTGGCAGATTCGAAAATCAGCTTCCACAGAAGTTGACATTTGAATATGCAAATGAGATAAACATTCTAGAAAACAGTTAGCGTTGAAGCGTGTCTCAAATCAGTGGGTCATGTAAATCAAACACTGAATGAAATTCGGCCAATGCAACTGAATCTTTTAAGATAGTCCCTGAGGTTCTTAGTAATGGTTATTAATGCCTGTTATATAACTTTTTAAACTCCTTAGACTGTCTTTTAGACACCATAATTGGTCAGAGCTTTATTTGCTAAGAATAAAGTTTTCTAATTTTCTTGAAATCACTTAACACTACCATTTTTTTTTTACACTACTTCGCTTTGAAAGAGTCAAACGAGCATCAAGTTTGGGAAACGATGAACTTATGAAGTAAGTGTGCGAAGACGTCCAATTGTAAAACGGTATAAAAATTTCTTCTTAAGGTTGCCGGTTTAGCCGAAATGTTTTCCAGCAAGTTACTAGTTACGCTAAAGTGTTGCAAACGCTGGTTTTGGTTAAGAATTTGCAAAACTAAACTAAATCCAGTCTGAGGTTGGTTAGACTATATAGATTTAAACTCCATTTAAACGAATCGCTTCCACAGTGAATACCAAACTGGGTTTCAACAAGAGTCGATGAAGTCTGACTCCCTGTTCTGTTATAATATGGATTGTGGAGGATGGGGACAGTAGACGTGAAAGTGATAGACAAGGATTAAATAATTAACAAATTGCCCACCCCACACTAAATAAATGGCTATAATTTTTCTTAAAGCTCAAAGGACATTCACTGATCAAACCGCTGATGAGTCAGCAAAACGAAAATTATACTTATTTAATATATTTTCTTAATATTTAAAGTATTTCAACGAATTGTGCTTTACTGGCACAGTTTTGGGAATTTAATCCAACAGAAGCAGGCTGTTAACATAACCCCGAAACCCGAACTTCGCAGTGCCCTGAAAGTGATAACCTAATTAAATAACCTTTATTTGACGTTTAGGCATTAGAGCTATGGGTTGTGGGCTTGGGTAATCTTTGATCGTGGAAACGGCAAAACTGACAAGTTGAAGTTGTACAAACCGACATAATTGCTAACACCTGGTCGGAATTATACCCCTTTTAGGGGTTACTTGTTCCAACTTTGTCAAGCTATTACTTTAGCTAGAAAGCAGTAATCGGGGCAACTAAAAAAATGTCCCTGGGTATATATGTGCAGAACATATCTATTAAGTAGCAGCCCTCCAGCTTGCATGGTGAGTGCTCCACAATCTTTGAAACAAAATTGGTCGTGTTTTTGCAAAAACTGCATTTTTTATGATAGCAGCCGACGGGATAGCTGTTGGAAGACGATCATGCGTCGAATAATTTGCCCCTGAGACCTTCAGATCGAAACCCATAGTTTGATTTTACGACTTGCATAGTTCGAGAAATGGTGGATTATTTGATTTCTGCAAAAATGACAAGTTTTCGACGCCAAAACAAGAAAATCGACTATATCTCGCGGTAGAGAAAAGCTAGAACGTTGCTTTAAAAAACAAAAATATGAAGCTCAACGAGATCTTTCGAATGAATATAGTCAAAGCTGTATAGCTGCTGCCAATCTTTCAGAAATTGGTAAAAACCGCCCTGACCGGAAATCTCGAATTATTGAATCGGGATTGCGCGGAGGGTGTTAGCACGCTTAAACAACGTATTTCGGAGAGTTTTGTCAATTTTCATCTTGATTCACGCCGCCAACCAACAATATGTGCCCAAAAGGAATCACCACCTTAACCAATTTTCATAATTCTTTGAAAAGGTTGGTTACATGAAATCTCCTCATGTCATGAATTTTTGAAATTTTTTATGTACATCCGGTAATATCGGCCTCGGTGATCAATTTTCATCATTGTAGTAACTTTTGAAAATGCATTCTCCGATCGCTACAGCCGTTTAAACTTTAGAGATCAAAGGCAAACGCCGCCTAACCTGCAATTTAATTAATAAGGCGGTATTTTCTTTTGATCTTCAAACTAAACAGCTGTAGCGAACGAAGGATACCTTTTAGGGAGTTACTGCTGCAATGATAAAAAGTGACCAGCGTGTTCGTTTATACAGGATGAACGTAAACAATTTCAAAATTTTAAAATCTTTTAAAATTTTAAATTTTTGGAATTTTTTCACATTTTTGTCATGAGGAGACATCCAGTAACCTACCTTCAAAGACTTATGAAAACTGGTTGAGTCGTTAACTTTATTTGGGCCGGGGGGATATTGTGGAAAAGATCCGGAAGAACTACATACATACAACGGTGTGGGTGGATCCCACCCATGGAAAACCACACAGGTGTGAATTTTCCGGGGAGAAAATTTGCACCAAAGAAATATCTACTGGTAATTGCAGTTAGATTGAAATAGTGAATAAATGAAAATAAAACTAATATGTTGACGGTACAATTAAGCATTATGTACATGTTTTGCGCATACGTTTATACAACTACAGAAGTTCCCTGTATAAAAGATTTAAAAACTTTCCTTGTAATGCTAATCGAACGTGTGGCTTCTACGAGACAATGGGAAAAGAATTCGTGGTTGAGTTTTGGTGGTATATTTCGGAAAGTTTATTTCGAAATACACGAAAAAATTCCAAAACATACCTGTCTCCCTTCCATATATGGGCAATGTGTTTTGCAGAGGAGGGGTAGAATTTTGGTGCGTCTTGAAATGAAACACCATGAAAATTGAATCCGGTGAGTAGAAATTGGTCGTTTTTGGAGTGATTTTTCAATGCGGAGCGTAGTTTGAGGCCAAAATCTGGTGCGTTTTGCGCGATGATTGGGGTCACTGGACAAAAATCTTTTCACCTAAAAATGTGGGACTAGTCCCTGAAAGTTAAAGAGCACCAAAATAGCATATTTGGAATGTTTCATCTACTTTCATAAAGAATTGAAGCCTATAGGATCAAATTTACACAGAAGAAAACCACTACCTTAAAACAGACTAAATTGTTACATATTGCTAGTTTTCTCATCTATTTGAATTGAATGAAAACAACAAACAATTTGTGTACACTTGAAACTTTAGCAAAACCTGAAATTTTATAGAAATTTTTGAAAAGTTGCGACTTGGGTTCCACATGATAAGGTCCCGATCCCGGAGCCGGCGCATCTGTCTATGTATATATGTATATGACGGATGACTTTGCGTCAAGTGTGGCGTCCTATCAAACACTCAACTTCAACACATGTGACTTTTAATTTAATGCGTTCCAATTAAACAAGGTACACGTACACTTTTCAAACAACGACGACGTGGCAAACACAGATTACATAGTGCGGCAGAGACAAGATAAAAAATAAAATTAAACATTCTGTCGTTCAGGCAAACATTTTCGTATACGCCTTCTCATCCTCTGCTTTGCGTTGCTCAGCAGTTACTCTCAGCTTTTCGACTTCTGCCGCAATTGCTGCAGACATCTCTGGAGCCACCTCTAACAGTCGCTCCCAGTCAGCTTTAGCCTCATCAAGGTTCCAGCTTCCAGTATGAGCCTTAGCTCTGCGCCAAAGTGCCTTCTGATTGACAGGATCTCTAGACAGGACTTCATTGCATGCCTGCAAAGCCGCATAGTATTCCTGTTCTTGCAGCTTGCACTGAGCAATGTTCAGATAGAGGGGGATTTTCTGAGCATCCAGAGACTTATATTCCTCATCTTCCGGTCGATGTTTCCAAATAATTCCCTCCAAACGATCCAATGCCTCCGAATATAATCGACAAGCCTCTGTCAGATTTCCACTCTTCAGATTCTGATTGCCCTGTCGACGCAGCTGGGACAGACTGTCCAGTTTGTCCTCCGTTGACAGCTGCCATCCATCTGGTTCATAAGAATCAGGCAAGGAGACGCTGATCAGCTCAAAGGTGAACAGGAGGGGCTCCGTCTTGTTAAGAAGGGCATCCAATTCCTTATAGCCAGTGCCCACATTCAGTCCCAGGCCGCATTTGGGCATGGGCAAGGGGGCTTCCATGTTTGGATGCAGTCGCTGTTTGGCAATATCTCGCAGCTGCTTTGCCACAAAGGGATAGTCAATGTAGTCAGGAGGCTGTAGGGTGAACACAGAGACCTCTCCCTTTTTCATTTCACGTAGTATCTTTTCCCATGCAATAATTTTAAATTTCTTACCCAAAACCAGCTCTACCGGCTTCCCATAACCATCAGGCCATTCTTTTCTGCTGTCATCGATAACCTGATTATCATCATTTGCATATTTCACTTGGTAATGAAAATACAGTTTAGAACCCTCCGGATATCCGGCCTCCCCTTGACCACCGTATACTATTTTCTTACAGTACATTATGCACAATTGAATAGATAAAAAGATAATCCAACAAAGCCTTGGTCCATAGAAACCAAGAGATAAATGGGGTTAAGGAAACATCATGATATTATTAAGGTAATAAAAGCAAATGGAAGCAAAGCAACGCTAATACACAGAATAATAAAAACAAATTAAGGAATTCTGAACGTTACTTTTTAACCACCGAAAGCGGCTGGAATGACGAAGACGCTTTTGCAACCGTGGCTTCCTCGTTCTGTCGATTAATTTCTTTCGTTATCTGTTGCTGAAGTCGATATTGAGGACTCTTGTTCGGGTTTTTGGGATTGATCTTCTTAAACTGGCCCTTTTTGGGTGCCAAGGAATTCTTTTTCGGTTTTGACGAACCTGGACGTTTCGACGAAACCTTAGGAACGCTCAGTTTAGGCTTAGTCTTCCCGGAATTTTGCACCATCGCTGGAAGCTAATGCTAACGCCAAGTTCAAGCCAATATATATAATTAATGGTCAGCAAAACGAAATGGATTTTCCAGATTCCAAGACGCGGTACTCCACCACTGAATGCCAAATCTCTGAACAATTATATAGTTGGACAGTTATCTCAGAAGCAGTGAATAAAATGCCATACACATGCAGCTGATGGCAACCAGAAGATGTAGCCGTGTACCAACAACGCTTGCTGAAACAAAAAATTGCAGATAAACGCAAACTTTTAAATGGAAACTTAAGGTGGTGATCCCTTTTGGAGACATCAACTTTGAACCGTTATTACTCATTCATTCCTAGGAGTTAAGAAGCCATTTTGGATCTCTTGAACTTTATGACCACAAGGTGTCAACATGATCCACTTTAAAGTTAGTTAGTGATTGCTACGATGAATATTATTCGTTATTATTTATATCATTCGAATGCTCTAAATCTGCTCTATTCAACGGTATAAATATTTTGTTTTTACCTTGCACTACAAAAAAATTAAGTTAGCAAATGTTAGTAAAATTTGAAAATTTACAAATTTTCATCTCCTTTTTAAAATTAACTTATTAATGAAATAATATACGACGAAATGCTTTATATTATCGGACAGAGCATGTTAAGAGCTTTCGAATGATGTCAATATCAGTTAATAATGTTTATCGTAGCAATCAGTAACTAAGTTCAAAGGAGACCTTGTTGAGTCCTTGTGGTCATAAAGTTCAAGAGATCCGCCATTTTTATATGGAAACGGAGTTTAATATTTACTCTTTCTATTTAATATTTAAGCTTAATATTTACTCTTTCTCAGTACATTGCAAAGAAAAGGGCCGAGTCACTGACGCATGTCTTTATTTCACTTAAAGCGATATGACCGTTCAGTGACTTTGATATGACCCAGTTTGTTTACATTTCCTTCAAATAGGAGTCTATGTAAACAAAAGTCATATCACAGTCACTGAAATGTCATATCGCTTTCAGTGAAATAAAGACAAGTGCATCAGTGACACGGCCCTTTTCTTTGCAATGTATATACTGTAATGTATACAGTGAACATGAATCTGAAGTGAGTTTTAGTTCTTGGAAATATATAATTTTACCGCATTTTCGAAGTAATTTAATTTTCCAGATTTTTTGCAGACTAAAGCAATTTTTTTCGTGAGGCGTCGGCCATATCATTCGACTCAACTATCAAATAGCTGGGGACCCTTTTTTAATTATTATGAAACCGCTCTTCGTTATAAAGAAATTAAATAAAATGTATGCGCAACCTGGATTTTGCCTACTTTTCCCAACTTTGGCAAGCGCCCACTTTACCTCGAAAGCAGCAAAAGGATCCTTGGGTATTTTAGTGTAAAACACTGGCTTACTTCTACTGGGGGGGGACGCCCCCCATTCGGCGACCTCCCCTCCCCCATTCGAGGAGCCCCCCCCCCCATAAATTCCGACCTCCCCCCCCCCATAACCCCAAAAATTGCCATTTTTTATCATTTTTAGCCAAAATTTTCAAAAATTTTTCCGGCTTCGCCGGATTTTTACCTAAATTTCCACTATTTTAGCTTAAAAGCACCCAAAACAGTTATTTTTTAGCGATTTTTAGCATTTTTTTACGCAGAAAACCTAAAAATTTGTCAAATTTACCTAAAAATTTACTGTACTTATGCCTATTTAACTTCTGCCTACTGTTTGAAGTTACCGCTTTGCGATAACAAAACTCCAAACTGTCCTTCTGCCTACAAATAAAAACTACAAATTTAACTTGTGCCTACAATTTGACCTTTACTACTCAGAACTGTACTTCTGCCTACAAATGCCTACCGTAATACTTAGACCTCTTACAAACAAAAGAAAGATTGAAGATTGAATTTTAACTCTGCGTATTTTAACTCTGTTTAACTCTGCTGTACATAAGAAAGCTGTTAAAAAGAAAAAATGTTTTAAGCGATTGCCTAGCATTTAGCACGCAAACCAGACGGTTGCCCCTTATGTGTTCTACACAAAAATATCTCGGGATTCTTTTTAGTTGCCCCGATTGCTGCTTCAGCTTCCTTGCTAAAGTTGCCGCTTGCCAAGTTTGGGAAAACAGGCAAAATCAAAGTTACTCATAGGCTTAGATAAGATTTTAGCTAATTTCTCCATAACGAAGAGCGATTTCATGATAATTAAAAAGGGTGCCCAGCTATTAAATATAAACTATGTTTCTCGAAAAAATTCACTTCAGTCTGCAAAAAACTTGGAAAAATATAGGAAAATACAGTAACAAATTTTTTAAAAACCAAAATTAGTTTAGTTGTATTCATTAAGATGAGAAAATGTTCAGTAATGCTTATTTTGGTCGTGTGCGTTGTAGTAGCAGCAGTGGTGATTATTCGATATGTGCACACTTTACAGATTTTCGAAAAATTTGTGGTAAAAGTTGAACTTCTTTAAAACAGCATAGATTAACGTGATTATAACTTAAAAAAGCTTAACAGTATAAATTCGTTAGAATTTTCAACTAAATGAAAAAAGACGAGAGTAGTTCTTCCGAAGGGTGTGGAAGATACGAAAAACCGTTTTTCCGGTGTCGATTTCTGCTTGCTAGAAATACATTCAGAACAAATTATTTTTGTAGAAATCATGGAATTGTGTTCAGTATTAAAACTGATCGAATGATTCAAGTTTGCGCCATAAACCAGGGTCATGCAACCAGAAAGGTTTTTGTCCCCTGACATATACCCCGTGTTACCATAATTCATCGTCATAAACTTAATTATAGTTGAAAGATCGGTAATAAATGTTTGTAAACCATATTATGGACGAAGTAAAAAGTTAATTGTTAAATATAGTTCGCGTACCATAATCGGCAGTGTTAATCTTGTAAGGTGTGCACGTAGAAGTAGATGCAGTTCGCAGAAACTCTTATTTTGTAAGGTGTGCACATACCGAAGTAGCTGCATTTTACAGTAATCCTTTATTTTGTAAGTGTGCACATACCGAAGTAAATGCATTTTGGAAAAGTCAAAAATCTGTAAGGTGTGCACATACCGAATAATCACCGCAGCAGTTATTGAGTAGGTAATGAGTATTGAGTTATGTAAGAAGTGTAGCAGTAGTTATGGCTTGTTGATTAAATTGTTGACAATTAAACATAATTTTATATCTCACTGACAGGATTACGGTATTTGTAGGCAGAAGGACAGTTTTCACTTTTTCCAGACTAATATGTAGGCATAAGTACAGTCTTGAGTTTTGGAGGATTAGTGTAGGCATAAGTACAGTCTTGAGTTTTGTCACAGTTAGGCAGAAGTTAAATAGGATAATAAACACAAATAAAACATATCAGTGACACGGCCCTTTTCTTTGCAATTATTACTTAATGTAATGATATCTAGTGAATTTTAGTTTTGGAATTTATTTACCGCATTCGAGTTTTAATTTTCCAGATTTTTTGCAGACTAAAGCAATTTTTTTCGTGAGGCGTCGGCCATATCATTCGACTCAACTATCAAATAGCTGGGGACCCTTTTTTAATTATTATGAAACCGCTCTTCGTTATAAAGAAATTAAATAAAATGTATGCGCAACCTGGATTTTGCCTACTTTTCCCAACTTTGGCAAGCGCCCACTTTACCTCGAAAGCAGCAAAAGGATCCTTGGGTATTTTAGTGTAAAACACTGGCTTACTTCTACTGGGGGGGGGACGCCCCCCATTCGGCGACCTCCCCTCCCCCATTCGAGGAGCCCCCCCCCCATAAATTCCGACCTCCCCCCCCATAACCCCAAAAATTGCCATTTTTTATCATTTTTAGCCAAAATTTTCAAAAATTTTTCCGGCTTCGCCGGATTTTTACCTAAATTTCCACTATTTTAGCTTAAAAACACCCAAAACAGTTATTTTTTAGCGATTTTTAGCATTTTTTTACGCAGAAAACCTAAAAATTTGTCAAAAAATATGCCCCCCCATCGATGGGGGAGTTTCGTCGAGCCCCACCCATATCTCCCCCCAATAAATTTTGGCCTAGAAGTAAGCCAGAAACACATACAGTAAGTGGCAACCATCTAGCTTGAATAGTAAATGCTCCACAATCGCTGGAAAAAATATGGTCATGTTTTTCGAAAAACTACATTTTCTATGATAGCAGCGTACGGGGTAGCAGTTAGAAGATTATAATGTCATGGATAATCGGTCTCGACGAGACCTTCAAATTGACACCCTTAGTTTAATTTTACGTTGCGTGGCTCAAGAATGCGGATTATTGGATTTCTGCAAAAATAACAAGTTTTCAACGCCAAAATAAGAAACAGCTATATCTCACTATACAGAACAGCTAGAAAGGTGCTTCAAAAAGCAAAAATATAGAGCTCGACAAGATCTTTCGAATGAATACAATCATAGCTATGCAGCTACTGTCTAATTGTTAAAAATCGGCAAAAACTGTCATGAACGGAGACGTTGAAGTTTTGAAGCGGGATTGCGCGGAGGTGTTTGAATGCTAAAAGAACTTATTTTGGAAAGTTTCATCAAATTTCATCTTGATTTGAACCGTCAACCAATAATGTGTCCAAAAGGAATCACCACGTTAAGATTGGTTCGATTGTGCCTGGGTAGCTCAATCGGTTGAGCGCTAGCATAGAACGCCAAAGGTTCAACGCCGTTCAATCCCCACTTCAGGATTCAGTCATTCGAGAGTCGGGCATGCTGTAGTGATTTCCATCTTCTTTCGTTTATTATCCTTGTAACATATCAGTGTAATGTTTCGGGGGAGGCTTCCCGAGAGGCCCCCGGGTCCGGGGGGGAAGGAAGTTTCGGGGAGGGGAGAGTTTTTTCAAAAATGAGTTAAAACTTTGTATTTTTGGCGTAGTTTACACGTAGAAAGGCAAAAAGTTCTCAAAAATGCCAAGATTTAAGCTTAAAATAGCCATTTTTACGGAGTATAGCGCGCACATAAAATTCAAAAATTTTCTTACACCTTGTTTTCAAAAAATTTTTGAACTTCGGCCAGACCCCCAGACCCCCAAAATTTTTTGAGGTCCGCCCCCCTGAAAAACGCCACGCCACTGCTATGCTCTAGGAATCGACAGTAATTCAGGATCCGGTTTTTCAAAACGCCGGAGGCGGAATCAATTTTAGCTTGTTCAAAAGTAAAATTTTGTTAAAATTACCAAAACTTTTGTCAAATTTCTTTAAAATTTTCTGAAAAATTGCGATTTTCTTGTAAAACCTAATGTTAAATTTCTCAAAAAATTTAGCATGCGGAGCTGTTGCAGTCTTTAACAACATGAGTGATCTAGCTTAACTACTTAACTAAGATTCTTTGATGTATCAAAATGATTATACACGACTTAAAAACTGCTGAACTTTATCCTGAAGCCAGCACTAAAATGGTGATAATTCGTTTAAAAGATCTGAATATTTCGAAATTAAACGAATACCGATGGAGGAGGCGATATATAATCGAATTGACTATCGGGGAGTATTAGGGGATTAGTATTAGCGGACTATTAGAATCGAGAATTATTAGACTTTGTCTGCGTACGGCAACGATGGAAATCTTCTGCTTTGGGCTGCCGCTCCTTCTTGGGGTACCTCCCTACAGTCTGACCATGCCATCGTTGTCTGCACTTTGCAACTTCGACTGTGCAAGAAGAAACCACATCGTCCTTCGACACGCTACGGCACCGAAAAGCTGAAAGATCCTTGGAACAGTTTCAACTGGAACTTACGAACAGATTTCAGGTGCTGTCTGATACCGATGACATCGAAAACCTATGGACAACCACCAAAAGAATTATCCAAGACACGGCATCCCTCTGCCTGGCTACTACAGCTAGACGCCGGAATGACTGGATCTCGCCAGACACTTTAAATCTGGTGGAGCAGCGAAGACGCGCCTTTCCGGCGCCAAGGCGCAGAGAACTTTCTGCTAGGATAGCGGAGAACATGGCAAAGGACAAGGATGCGTATTGGCAGAAGCAGGTGGAGGTGACGAATAGTGCCACGAGACATGGGGACTCCGGTAAGCTGTTTAAAACCATACGTGAAGTGTCCGGAAAAAGAGCAAGTATTAGCGAGATACTTCGAGAAACCGATGGATCCATTATCCGCAGTTTCCAAAGAAGAAACGGGCGCTGGGCAGAACATTTTCAAGCTCTTCTAAACCGTCCCAGTCCCGAACATATCCTTCCTTTCAACAAGTCCTCACCAACCGAGTCTGGCATTGTTAGCATCCATTCTACTGAACACAGGAGCGCCCTCCCAGGTCCCCCTTCCCCCGGAACCTTGAGCCTGCCCTCCCATACGAATACGGAATCCTATAGCCCCCAGGAACGTTTGCAGCGAGTGATAGCCAGGAGTCGCCTGATGAAGGGACCACGTCGTTTCCAAACCGGCCGCGTGATTAAGGTTGGTTAGATTTCTGGGTGTCCACGTTTTGATACTTTCCTATTCTCATATATATATACGTACGTAAAGTATATATATATATATATATATATATATATATATATATATATATATATATATATATATATATATATATATATATATATATATATATATATATATATATATATATATATATATATATACATATATATCATAGGGGTCGCGGCAGCGACCCCTATAATATGTGTGAAAAGTGGCCGGAGACAGTGTAAAATAAGCTGCGCAGAAGCTGCGCAAAATCCTGCGCAGATCATGCGCAGATTTCATGCGCAAATTGTAGAGCACATCGAGTTTAGTATGTCTGTAAAGTTTCAGCCCCGTATCACTTACCGTTAAAAAGTTGCGCCCCGGACCGGTTATGGCGGCGATGTTTTTTTCCGGTTTCTCCTATTTGATGGTTGTATTGTACATAATGTTCGCCGCCTTCACGTGACCTGCAGCGGTGGGCCAACCTAAAGGGCTATGGGGTCTAGTAGTACCCTCTAAAGAATTTAAGAATCACAACTTTTTTTGCGCCGCAGCTGCGCCACAGCGCCGCAGTGGCGCCGCAAAGTCGGCTCATAGCAAAAAGTGACCATTTTTGTGGTCGT
This sequence comes from Trissonchulus latispiculum, assembly GCA_030248195.1. Classification (NCBI taxonomy): domain Eukaryota; kingdom Metazoa; phylum Nematoda; class Enoplea; order Enoplida; family Ironidae; genus Trissonchulus; species Trissonchulus latispiculum. Next base: position 31,170 of record JASAND010025898.1, read on the forward strand.
CGCTCAGGTCGAACGTTACGAGCTGGAGCTGATTTCTTTTTATATTCAGAAATTACATATATTGAACTAACTAACGGTCCAGGTTGCGTTTCTCTATCACTTACCTAGCGACCACAGTGGCCCGTCAAAGATGGCGAAAATTCGAAAAATGAAAAATCGAAATTTCTCGCTATCTATTTAACTTTGAACGCTCAAACCTTCCATACAATGGTTTTCTGGCACGGAGAATCGATTCCCGTAGTCAGTTTTACCGTCAGACCCACCCATCTTGGTGTGCTGGTTCCACTTTGCCGTCTGGAGGGTCAAGTCGGAAACCGCTTCCTGGAGGTCCATAGTAGGCTTTACCTGGCCTCTCAAAACTTTGTCTATAGGGGTTTTCTGGTGCGCCCAGCTCATTCCCGGTGTCCTTTTTGCCGTCGGACTCATCCATCTTGCTGTGCTGGTTCCACGTTGCCGTCTGGAGGGTCATGTCGGAAACCGCTTCCTGGAGGTCCATAGCAGGCTCTACCTGGCCTCTCAAAACTTTGTCTATAGGGGTTTTCTGGTGTGCCCAGCTCATTCCCGGTATCCGTTTTGCCGTCCGACGTACCTATTTTGCTGGGCTGGTTCCACTTTGCCGTTTGAAGGGTCAGTCGGGTGGGGGGTCAAGTGGTCGAAAATAAAATTTTTCATAAGTGGTCAAATTTGGTACCAAATGAAAGCCCTAAGCGAGCTGAGCAACTTTTGTCATAGAACTGCATGCTCAAAGTGGCTGTAGAGTGCTATGGTGGGGTGGGGTGGGGACTTAGGCGATTTTCGGTCAAAAATGAAAGTTTTCAAAAGTGGTCAAATTTGGTACCAAATGAAAGCCCTAAGCGAGCTGAGCAACTTTTGTCATAGAACTGCATGCTCAAAGTGGCTGTAGAGTGCTGTGGTGGGGTGGGGTGGGGACTTAGGCGATTTTCGGTCAAAAATGAAAGTTTTCAAAAGTGGTCAAATTTGGTACTAAATGAAAGCCCTAAGCGAGCTGAGCAACTTTTGTCATAGAACCGCATGCTCAAAGTGGCTGTAGAGTGCTGTGGTGGGGTGGGGTGGGGACTTAGGCGATTTTCGGTCAAAAATGAAAGTTTTCAAAAGTGGTCAAATTTGGTATATACCAAATGAAAGCCCGCATCGAACTGAGCAACTTTTGTCATAGAAGTGCGTACCTAAAGTGGCTGTAGAGGGCTGTGGTGGGGTAGGGTGGGGACTTAGGCGATTTTGGGTCAAAAATGAAAATTTTCAAAAGTGGTCACATTTGGTACCAAATGAAAGCCCGCATCGAACTGAGCAACTTTTGTCATAGAAGTGCGTACCTAAAGTGGCTGTAGAGGGCTGTGGTGGGGTGAGGTGGGGACTTAAGCGATTTTGGGTCAAAAATTAAAATTTTCAAAAGTGGTCAAATTTCGAGTCAAATGAAGGCCCGCATCGAACTGAACAACTTTCGCCATAGAACCACCCGCCCAAACTTGCTGTGCCGGATTTATATACTTGCTTTCTCAACCGGAATTTAAACGACAGACATAGGCCCAACACACATATTATCCCCTTTTGTGCGGAGCATTTTTGTTACTTGTATCATGGGGGAGCTCGGAGAGCCCCCCATAATATGAGCCAAAAAGGCACTTTGCGTGTTTTCAAAATGCTTAATTAGGCGTAACTAATTAGCGGTGAGGAATTAAGAGCTAATATTTACATTTTTGAAATCCCCAGGCCAAGAGCTTTCGAATGATACCAAACTTGCCCGGAAAAAATGAACTTTGAAAATTTTCATTTTTCAGACCTACTTTCTAGGTGGGGTTTTTTTCTCTGATGTTTCTCCTTTACGCTTTATGTCCCGTAACTCACCAAAGGATTTTTCACATGCCTTATGGGGGCGACCTTTACCTATTATTATCTTGTTGTCGAAACCATGAACCTGTTCACTATTGATTATTTTGGCCCAATTCGGCCCCTAGCGATTTTTACAGACTGTCAAACATGGGCTCACGAACATTCGGACTTAGAAAATTTTCGAGGGTCCCAACATAGAAAATTGTCAAAAAGTCGTCTAAAATGGCGTTTTTCGGCCATTTGGTGGTGCGCTTATATAGTAAATCGGGGTCGCTGAAAACGATGAGCATATCGCCGAAACCGACGGATGTGACCCTCGGGCTGCATGGCGCCTGTGGTTCCTCGCCCAGGGTCAAAGTTGGGAAAAGTCGCTAAAAACGGCTATTTTCCGCCTTTTTGTGGCAGCCATATATAGTAAATCGGGGTCGCTGATCACGATAGGCATGTTTGCTTCTCCGTGTGGTGCCACTATTGCGTTGCACTGCGATGCGGCAGCCGCAGCGACGCTGCAGGTGCAGCACCGTGTAGCACGCCCTGTAACTTGAAATGGACAAGTTGAAACTGCCTGAAAGCTTGCCCTTATATAGTAAATCGGGGTTGCTGAACACGATGAGAGTATCCTCGTCGATGTGCGGCGCTGCTATCGTGCTGCGCTGCGGCGCTGCAGCCGCAGCACCGTGCAGCACGCCCTGTAACTTGAAATGGACAAGTTGAAACTGCCTGAAAGCTTGCCCTTATATAGTAAATCGGGGTCGCTGAACACGATGAGAGTAACCTCGTCGCTGTGCGGTGCTGCTATCGTGCTGCGCTGCGGCGCTGCAGCCGTAGCACCGTGCAGCACGCTCTGTAACTTGAAATAGACAAGTTGAAACTGCCTGAAAGCTTGCCCTTATATAGTAAATCGGGGTCGCTGAACACGATGAGAGTATCCACGTCGCTGTGCGGTGCTGCTATCGTGCTGCGCTGCGGCGCTGCAGCCGCAGCACGCTCTGTAACTTGAAATAGACAATTTGAAACTGCCTGAAAGCTTGCCCTTATATAGTAAATCGGGGTCGCTGAACACGATGAGAGTATCCTCGTCGCTGTGCGGTGCTGCTATCGTGCTGCGCTGCAGCCGCAGCACCGTGCAGCACGCTTTGCAACTTGAAATAGACAAGTTGAAACTGCCTGAATGCTTGCCCTTATATAGTAAATCGGTGTCGCTGAACACGATGAGAGTATCCTCGTCGCTGTGCGGTGCTGCTATCGTGCTGCGCTGCGGCGCTGCAGCCGCAGCACGCTCTGTAACTTGAAATAGACAAGTTGAAACTGCCTGAAAGCTTGCCCTTATATAGTAAGTCGGGGTCGCTGAACACGATGAGAGTATCCTCGTCGCTGTGCGGTGCTGCTATCGTGCTGCGCCGCGGCGCTGCAGCCGCAGCACGCTCTGTAACTTGAAATGGACAAGTTGAAACTGCCTGAAAGCTTGCCCTTATATAGTAAATCGGGGTCGCTGAACACGATGAGAGTATCCTCGTCGCTGTGCGGTGCTGCTATCGTCCTGCGCTGCGGCGCTGCAGCCGCAGCACGCCCTGTAACTTGAAATGGACAAGTTGAAACTGCCTGAAAGCTTGCCCTTATATAGTAAATCGGGATCGCTGAACACGATGAGAGTATCCTCGTCGCTGTGCGGTGCTGCTATCGTGCTGTGCTGCGGCGCTGCAGCCGCAGCACGCTCTGTAACTTGAAATAGACAAGTTGAAACTGCCTGAAAGCTTGCCCTTATATAGTAAGTCGGGGTCGCTGAACACGATGAGAGTATCCTCGTCGCTCTGCGGTGCTGCTATCGTGCTGCGCCGCGGCGCTGCAACCGCAGCACGCTCTGTAACTTGAAATAGACAATTTGAAACTGCCTGAAAGCTTGCCCTTATATAGAAAATCGGGGTCGCTGAACACGATGAGAGTATCCTTGTCGCTGTGCGGTGCTGCTATCGTGCTGCGCTGCGGCGCTGCAGCCGCAGCACGCTCTGTAACTTGAAATAGATAATTTGAAACTGCCTGAAAGCTTGCCCTTATATAGTAAATCGGTGTCGCTGAACATGATGAGAGTATCCTCGTCGCTGTGCGGTGCTGCTATCGTGCTGCGCTGCGGCGCTGCAGCCGCAGCACGCTCTGTAACTTGAAATAGACAAGTTGAAACCCTTATATACGTAGTAAATCGGGGTCGCTGAACACGATGAGCATATTGTCGACGCCGTATCTCGTCTGGTTCAACTGGTTCAACCGTGAACCAGTTCCTGGTTCAAGTTGCTGGGGTAGCATTTAGTTTAACAGTATGCGTTAATGTTATGGTCAATAAACCATATTAACACATTACACATTCCCTCATTCCCAAAAATGAAATAGGACAAGTAGGAAAAATGCTCCTTGCAGTCGCATGAAAAATACAATATGAGCCAGAATGACAGCATTCAATTCGGGAAAAGACAAGATTTAAAATGTATAATATTTTATGTGATGCTCTAAAAAGGTTTCTTAAAGTCAACAAACTAATAACTGCAGAGCAATTTGGGTTTCTGCCTGGCCGCTCTACAGTCCTACAACTCTTAAAATGTTTCGAAGACTGGACGGCTGCACTTGATAACGGGAATTTTATAGATATAATTTATATGGACATTGCTAAAGCTTTCGACAGTGTACCACACTCTAAATTAACTGAAAAGGTAAAATCGTTAGGTGTTTCTCAACGTTTCTATTTATGGCTATGTGATTATTTAACCGATCGTAAGCAGTATGTCGAAATTGGATCAGCTTTATCCTCCTACAGGAATGTTCTATCGGGAGTCCCTCAGGGGAGCATTCTAGGCCCTGTTCTTTTTCTTATATACATTAATGATCTTGCATCAGAAATAGATCACTCATCCTTAAAATTGTTTGCAGATGACTCCAAACTGTATTTTGCCTTCTCTAAACACTTTGGCACACAGCAAATGCAGTTAGATCTGCTGCGACTTGAACGCTGGTTCAAGAATATGCAGCTTAAAATAGCCGCACAAAAATGTGTAGTCCTGCATTTGGGTAGAAATAACCCGTGCCACCGGTATTATATCAATAACACTGAGATAACTATAGGTGATAATGTTCGAGATCTTGGCATCATTGTAACTAACGACCTAAAAAGCCACCGTCACTGCTCTAAGCTTGCCACTGATGGTATGCGCTTGGTACATTTTATATTTCGAAGCTTTGTCTCCAGGAAAACTGAGTTTTTGATAAAACTTTATAATGTCTATATTCGCCCCAAATTGGAATATGCTTCTGAAATATGGAACCCCCACTATTTAGATGATATCGACTTAATTGAAAGGGTTCAAAAGCTTTTTACAAGAAAATTACCTGGTATGTCTGCAATTCCGTACCCTGAACGGTTGGTTAAATTGGGTATAAAAAGCCTCGAAGAACGAAGACTTTTTAAGGATTTAGTTCTAACATATAGAATTTTGAATAATGAACTCGATATTTCTGCAGACAATTTTTTCGCACGGTCAGATGTAACTAACACTAGGGGCCATAATTTAAAATTATATCACAAAAGATCGCGCTTGGACGTAAGAAAGTATTTTCTGTCTAATAGAATTGTACCTATATGGAATTCATTACCGAACTGCGTAATCAACAGTGAAAATTCAGCTATTTTTAAACGTAGTTTGCAAACAGTTTCTTTAACCAAATATTTGAGAGGACGCACATTAGTAGCCAACTCTGGCTCTGTGTGATCCCTTGCTTTGCAATATGTATGTCAATTGTTAATTTTATAACGGTCTGCTGCTGTTCAGTGATATTAACAGTAGTATATATCCCCACCACCCCCCCTAACTTTTCCTATTGATTGTCTGCCAATATATTACATTACCATGCTTTGCACATAATGTGTTAAAAATATGTCTTCGGCTTATAGCGAGACCATTTTTGATCAATAGCCCTAGCTAATCCCCAGCAGCAGATGACGCAATCATTCTAATGATTGCTTACATCACGTGATATAGAAACCAATAATGTACCCTAGCTAATCTTTACTAGCTAACTATTACGTCACAATTCTTGGAATTTCATAAGCTGTTTATAAATAACCCTACGTTTAGCTTAGTATCACGCAGCCCGCAGGCGCAATCAGCTGCGCTGATTGCGCAAGCGGGCAGCGATTACGTAATCACCCCTCCCCGCCGCGCCGCCCGAATATTTTAATGTTTTGTTTGTCATTAAATCAAATTAAATCTTAATATTATTGCTGCTTTCGCTTCTTTCTTTAAATACTGTTAAACCTTCTTTCTTTTCCTTCTTTAATGATTACTTGTTTCTTTACTTTTCAATTTGAAACTACCACTTTCATATCAACAAAACAAATATAATCTATTAAGCAGTTTAAAAGTCGGTTGTTGTCAATTTCTGTGTCTTCTAACACAAACTATTTTTACGCCATTTGCAAAAATCCATAAAAGCCCCAGTTTAGGCTTTTACGCAAGTAAGCCTTTTCTTAAGTTAATTAATAACTCCTCTGTTTATGCTTTTTTGCCAGCAATTGTCAGCATTTCAATTTGACTCCAAAGCTTAAAAGCAGTTGCAAAATCTATGTTTTTGTGCGCTTTACTCATTTTCAAAAAAGGGCCTTTGCGCAAGCCGCTCGGAAGAAGTTTTATTCCCGTTTCTTTTGTTACTTAGAGTTCATAACTAGTTATGAAATAACAACTTTCCCATATATGAATATTATGCGTTAACAAAATACATTTCTCACTTTTGTTTTAAAATTTTATCTTCTCTGTGACAAATTGGCATTTTCTTTATTTTTTGTTCTAGATGGAACATAAATGCAAATTGTGTAATACACGATTTATTGATTCTGGAGCATTTACGAATTCATTTACTGCAACTACACCAAGTCTGTTGCCGAATTTGTGGCAAAGTGTTTACAAGACGAGGAAATTTGAACAATCATGTAAGATTACGACATTCTTCAAACGATTCAGCGATTTCATCTGAGAAGGATGATAGTAATAGCGGTAACATTATAGCCGATCCAGTTCAAGTCGGCGAAGGAGTTTCCCCAAGACCCATATGCAACCCACTTCCTCATCTCGTGGAAGAGAGACATTTCAGTCTTTCCAAACTGACAGAGCGCGGAATTAATAAATTTCACTCGAGTGAATCTATTTTCAGTGTTCGGTTCAAAGAAATGGACAACTTATCTCTCGATGAAGCGTTTTCTTTATTGCATGAAATCCTAACGAATGTTATCGAAATTGTTACGTCTGGCGTTGACCGACATGACAAGATTCGTGTGGTATTAGAATCACCAGTATTGGACTACCCCATTGTCCTACCAGTATTAGGTGTCGATGAATTAACTGCCGAGTATGTGCTTAATCACATAATGCATATTTTACAGTCATACCAAACATTCCGTTTCGATTCTGCTGTATTGTTGAGATTGACTCACCTGAAACTTCCCGAGCCAGGAAAAGGTTTTGGGAAAGGGCGTCGAGATCTGGGAAATATCAGAACCCGGAAAATTATTGAACTTGCTCAATGGCTTCGCCGCAAACGTTGCATTTTGCAGATAACTAGCAACCATAACTGCTTACTACATGCCCTCGTGGTTGCAAAGTCCATCGCTGATCATAACGTTTTAAAGCAGAAGGGAACCGTAAAACTGAAACTGGGAAAACGCTCGAGAGACCGAACAATTAAGCAGATTACTCGAATGGATAAACGGTCAGATACGCGCGAACAATATGTTCAACATCTGTTAAAGTTATGCAATTTTCGAAATGGTCAATCGTATTCTATTCAAGATCTCCACATTCTCCAAGCGAATTTGTGTGATTATCAGATTAATGTTTGGTCCGCAGACGATTTTGGGGAAAATGTTTTCAGTGGCCCTTATAAAGAAAAGCAAATTAATTTACTTATGTATAACGGACATTTCGACGTTATAACAAGAATGGCACCTTTTCTGAATACGAAACATTTTTGCCAGAGATGTAAGTCTGGATTTGATACCCCGAAGGTTGTTCACCGTTGCCCATCTGCCTGTGTTTTATGCCACTACTTACATTGTCCGAACAAACTGGAGGTTGGAGACACAGAACCAATTTACTGTAAAGATTGTAACCGATTCTGGTTGACTCAACACTGTTATGACAACCATACCCAAAGTATATGTGAAAATATGAAGAGATGCACTAGTTGTTCAACAATTGTTCGTCACAGCAAATTAAATGACCACCATTGCGGCGAGATATACTGTAGCACCTGCCGAGAATGGAATACTTCTGATCACATGTGCTATATGCAACCGTTAAACCGCGACGACCCGCCAAATACCAACACTGATATTTTTGAAAAAGGGGAAGATATTTCTTTCTTACCTGGAAATCAAACCGTTGACGACAATGCAGAAGTGTGGAAGCAACGAGTTGAAGCTGAGGATCGCGCGCTTGCAGATGACCTGTTACCAAGTGAATTGGATAAAAAACGGCGGAGTCATTCATACACCCAGCGTTATTTTGTTTTTGATTTTGAATCTATGATTTTATCTGACGGAAGACATAAACCAAATTTATGTGTGGTTCAAAAAATTGGAAGAGCCGCCTGAGCAATGGGTATTTGAAGGCGAGGACGCCGCTAACAAATTTTGCCAATGGTTATTCAATTCCAAAGAGACGCGGAATTCAACTTTTATTGCCCACAATTTTGGGGGCTATGATGGTTATTTCATTTTGGAATATTTATGTGAAAACGCCGTTAAACCTGACATTATATACAGAGGAGGTAAAATTTTAACCTTACGTGTTGCTGGTCCAAAGATAAGATTTATTGATTCATACAATTTTCTCCCGATGCCCCTTTCTAAGCTACCAAAAACGTTCGGACTTTCCGAGCTTGAAAAGGGTTATTTTCCTTATCTATTCAATGTGCCTGAAAACCAGAACTACGTCGGCGAATTTCCTGATTTGGTTTATTTTGATATAGCTTCCAGAAAACTTCCCGAACACGATAGCATTAAACGCTGGCACCAAACCCAAATTATGGAATTCGAAAACAGTCCTAACAAGAAGTATGACATGCAAAAAGAATTGCTTCGCTACTGTATCAGTGACGTTACAATATTACGATCTGCTTGTGCTGCATTCAAACAATTTTTCATGGACTCTACCGATGGCGTTGATCCTTTTGAGTCATCAATAACAATAGCTTCGGCATGCAACCTTGTGTTTCGCCGAAACTTTTTGCAAACAATGTCAATTGCCGTTATCCCACCTAATGGGTATTTCTCTCACAAACAATTTAGTCGCATTGCTATTGCTTGGCTACGTTGGACATCCAATCAAACTGGTGATCGAATTCAACATGCTCTATGTGGTGGAGAAGCAAAGTTTGGAAATTACTATGTTGATGGGTTCTGCCCAAAGTCAGTGGTTTCCGGAAAAGCAACCGTGTATGAGTTCTATGGATGCTTCTTTCACGGCCATTTTTGTTTGTTTAATAAAAAGTCAAACCTTGACAATGCTGTAAGGGAATTGCTGAAGCAACGTAATCAAAACACCCTCGAACGCCGCAAGTATCTGAAGTCACAAAACCTGGATCTAATCGAGATTTGGGAATGCGAATTTTCAAAATGGTGGAGACTGATAAACAGTTGCAGGACTTTATGAAAACTCAGACAGACATCCCTGAACCTTTGCAACCAAGACATGCATTTTTTGGAGGAAGAACAAACGCAGCTCAACTTTACTATAAAGTGAAAAGCGCCGAAGAAGTAATTAATTATTTTGACATTACATCACTGTATCCATGGGTAAATGCAAATTGTAGTTACCCGATTGGGCACCCAGAAATCATTAACCGGGATTTCTCTGATGTGGCGACGTATTTCGGCCTCATAAAATGCACTGTGCTTCCTCCAAAGGGTTTGTACTTTCCAGTACTACCATGCAAAATCAATGGAAAGCTTATTTTTGCTCTTTGCTTTACTTGTGCCCAAGAGTTCAATCAGAAGGGATGCACGCATAGTAAAGAAGAAAGAGCAATTACTGGGACCTGGTGCACACCAGAGTTGCAAAAAGCACAAGAACAAGGTTATTCAATACTGAAGTTGGACGAAGTTTGGCACTGGGAAAACCACTCGACAGATCTTTTCAAAGACTATATACGTTCCTTCCTGAAGCTGAAACAAGAGTCAAGCGGATGGCCCCTGAATTGCGTGTCAGAAAAACAAAAGGAGGATTACTTAGCAGATTACGAAAACGTTGAGGGAGTTAAATTGGAAAGGTCAAAAATTAGTAATAATCCCGGCAAGAGAGCTGTTGCTAAGCTAATGCTGAACTCATTTTGGGGTTACTTTGGAAAACGGCCTGACGTTATTCATACTCAATATATTTCCAACTACTCGGATTACATGGCCACAATAACCAACCCATCCTATGCTATTAAAGATCTTAATTTCACATTCAACGATTCAATGGTGGTGATTAATTACAAGATTCATAATGACTTTGCCTTGGCTGACAATAAGGCTAACGTGGTGATAGCAGCTTTCACTACTTGTTACGCCAGACTAAAGCTTTACAGTTATCTGGAACAACTTGGCAAAGAAGATTCTGTACTTTGATACTGACTCCATCATTTATGTGTCAAATATAACCGACTCGGAGAATGAGCCAAAGCTTGGAGATTATCTTGGCGACATGAAGGACGAAATAGCTTCCGAATATGGAGCGAAAGCTAGATGCGTCGAATTCTGGAGTTTGGGCCCCAAAAACTATGGATACACTGTTGAAGTGGAAAGCGGTAAAACAGTGTCGCAGTGGAAAGTGAAGGGAATTCCACTCTCTGTCAGAAACTCAAAAGTGGTTAATCCGTCATCTATGAAACGCCTGCTGCGTGTACCAGGTGTGCTCGAAACGAAAGAGGAACGCATTGTAAAGGACAAGCGAAATACAACGATTACATCGAAAGCCATTTCGAAACGTTATCAAATGGTATATGACAAACGAGTTTTATTGAGTGATTTATCCACGTTGCCGTATGGTTACTAGACAATTCATCAGCCTTCCTTCTATGGTGAAAGTTTTACTATAGTGAAGCTTTTTGAAGTTAATTTGGAGTTATTAGTACATAGTTTGCCTTCTATCACTTTCTTTGCTGTTTTGCTATTGTGTTTTGCGTATTGAGGTGTCCTATTCTGTGTTGAATATGCTGTTAGTGCAGCATTTCGACCTTTCCTACGTATCTTATAGACGCATTACAGATAATTTGACCCAACGTTATATTTGATTTAACAAATTTAATATGCTACGACAAACTGTTTTCCCAGTAGTCTTTGATTGGTTAATGCAAAGGATGCCATTATAGTTGTTAGTTGCGATTTGTGCTTCTGCTTTCAATAAATTAGCGTTTGTTCACAAACCATATCGGTAATATCTCGACCATTCTGCTTAACAAAGTTTGTTAATTATTATATCGTCAGAAATAGTGCGTTCATAACTTTC
>JASAND010025899.1:0-19977 GCA_030248195.1 Trissonchulus latispiculum
CTGTTCGACAAAAATGCCTTAATCCAATCTAAAAGTTGCCCTCTAATTCCACATGCTTCCAATTTTCGTAGCAGTTTGCAATGAGACACTGTATCAAAAGTGCGCGCATAAGGTCAATGTAAACAATATCAATAGAATCTCCTATCCCAAGATTCCAACCATTGATATATTGAACTTAGCAGTTGCGTTAGTGTCGATTTGTTCTTGACGAAACCATGTTGACACGAATTAAAAAGATTGAGACGCGCAAAATGATGCACCATAAAAGGTTTAAGTACACGCTCCATGATAATACTACAAGCAGCAGTTAAACTCACAGGCCTATAATTTTGAGGGTTTCTACGATTTCCCTTTTATAAATAGGACAGACGTCAGCTCTGAACCAATCGTCCGGTAGTGCAGACAGAAGAAGTGATTTTTAAAAATCCAGAGTCAGTGGATATGAAAGAGAGAAAGATAATTTTTTAAAAAGCAACGGAAAAAACCGTCAGGACCAGAAGACATTTTGGGTGGCAAATCCCTCATAACCTTAAACACATCATATTCGTCAAAAATGCATTCAGACAATCATTAAATTGAACCTTATCTTGAACTACAGGAACGACACCATTATCCACAGTAAAAACAGAAGCAAAAGTATCATTCAAAACATCACACTTATCAATATCACTAAAAACAATATTACCATCACTGTTAGTAAGAGAACCAATGCTGGTAGTCTTAGAGTTCAATCGTTTCTTCGCATACGCATAAAATTTATTCAGGCATGCATTGTCAGCAAGCCTGTTCTCATACAACTGCCTGTCAGAATAAACAGCATGTTTTACACGTTTGCACATACGTCGATGCAGGTTTCTATTGTGTTCACTTTTGCATCTTTTGAATTTAATCCATAAACGTCTTTTTTCTTTTATCAATTGAATAGTTAGGCGAGAGAGGGGAATTCGTGAACCAAATTTGTTATATATTCTCTTTGGAACGAAATGATCAATAGCAAAATTCAAAGCATCCTTGAACGCTAACCAGTATTGATTAATGTTAGTGCATCCCATAAACAATACGTTCCAGTCTAACGAGTCAAAAAATATATTCATACTAACATAATCTGCCCTACGAAAATCTTTCACCTCCTCGATACCCAGCCTATGGTCGAAACAGAAATTAATGTTGAATTTGATAATTCCGTGTTTACTAGTCGACAACGGCTCATCAACCACAACATCAAAAACGCTAAATTCCGTAGCTCCAAAAATTAGATCAATGGTATTGAAAGGGGGAACCTGGTGGGTTGGTTCTTTGACGAATTGAACAAAATGGTTGTCTAAAAAGAAATCAAGAAATTGTTGGGACTGCTCAGAACCATAAGAATACGGGATATTCCAATCGATTTTAGGCATATTAAAATCCCCAACCACAATACAGTTTTCACATCCAAGTTTAGCGGCCCTTATATTTTGGTAGATAGTGTTGACGTCAGAAACCCCTGGAGTAGGAGAATGATAAAAAACTCCTATCCTGAATTTAACGTTATTCAAATCATAAAAGTCAACCCATAAAGATTCACATCCCTGGCCACTTAAATCATCACAGGTATTAAAACGAAGTCCGTCAACCAAATACAACATAACCCCTCCCCCCACATCGGGTAAAGCTCGGCCGTGTGTTAAAACTGAAGCTCGATCCATTCTAACTATACTGTATCCATCTAGTTGATAACATCCATCTGAGTCTTTTTCTGGAGACAACCATGTTTCGGTAATACAAATAATGACAGGTTTAGTATGCAAAGAGTTTACGTATAATTTCAAATGATCGAATTTGTTTCTTATAGAGCAAGAATTTAGTAACAAACATAAATTGCTCAGTTGAGGAGTGTAGTTGCCATTCGCACTTTTTTCGCTCGGGGGCCCCCCATCCTATGCATCAATTACAAAAAGTTCGGTCCTGAACGTTTTTGATGTCACTTTTGGATGCCCTCATTTAGAGGTCTGCCCTGAACGCATGGAAAGAGCCGAAGGGCTCAAACTCGCAGGCTGTAATGTCGAGATATGTGGCTATCACCGTGGAAAAAATTGGGTCGATACGACTTGTCTAGGAGTCAGGGCGGGGTGATCTTTTTTGTTAAAAAATCCGGTGATATTTTTTTGTTAAGCTTGCTATAATCCTAAAATATAAGCAAACTGCCAACATGCTAAAATTTTTGAAAATTATGGTTTGGTTTGGCAAATTTGTCAACACTAAAAGAATTTCATTGCATAGCTATACTTATATATATATCACTAGGCATTCTAACTCTGCTAAGATTGAAAGGTGTCCATGTACGTATATATGTAGAAATATATATACGCGCCGAACTCGCTAAAGTTTTTTGAAAATTTTTTTCAAAAAGTATCTAAAACACGTTCAATTTTCATCTGAGACAACTGAAAATTTCTACTCAGTCATGGCCAAAAATTTTTGCGGAACTTTACGCAGAACTCCGAAAAAAGTTTCGGAATTTTCAAAAAAGTGCGGAATTTTTCAGTTTTTTTGCAAAAAACACAGCCCCCCACTAAAAAATGCCAGATTTCAGTAACAAAGTTTTCTAAAAAATGTCGACCCTGCTGTTGACTACAGAGGAGAGGCGAAGGCTAAAAGTCAGCGTGTGGGCGTATTTCGAGGTCGTCATTCTACACGCCAAATATATATTACTGCAATACCTATAGCTTCTTCCGTTAGGCCACGTTGGTCGTGGCTTTTCCCCGAAATTTTGACGTGGCTTTTTTCCCGATTGACTATACATTATATTTGTAATTTTGCTTGAATTTTTATCTTGTTGTGTTAATGTGTCATGACTTTAGGCATCTCCAGATATATATATAAATGACAAACCCAAAACAATTTGGCGAGTGAAATGTTTTGGATTTTGGCCTTTTAAATTCTAATCTCAACGACGGGCGCCCCCCAGATCCGTCCCTAGTATATATATAGTTTTTCGGATTGATGCAATAAATGCGCTTAGCATACATATATACGTGATTGCATCTCCTGATAGCTCTCATTCCATTCTAGCCGAGAAAATGTGCAGAGAATTTTTCAAAAACTACTCAACGGCAGTGGTATGAGAAACTTGCATAAAAAATATAATTGAAGGATGTAGCATGAAGTCTCGTAGTCTATATATGGCTTTGTTTATACGTACTGATTCAAACATCGTCGAAGCTAACATAAATCACAAAGACAATAGAGCGCTGATTTGTGGGCGGTAGAACTCATAGTATGAGAAATTTATGAAAAATCTCGGTTAAAGCATAATGGAGACTTTGCATTCTTGTTGAATTTGAGTGCCACTTCTACATTTTGGTTTCGTAATTTTTATTTTGGTGTCGTAAAAACTATTGTTCACTTTTGCAAATGACGCTATTTTTGGCCCATAAAACCTAGCCGACCGCCCCACCCCCTCCCACTAGAAACATTTGTCACACAACGTCCCCCTTCACGAAATGTATTTTGCCGTTTAATTTTCAATTTCAGATCTTCAGCAACATGTGGCTGATCTATTTAAGAAGGAGGCGAGCCTGTTTGTGCCCAGTGGAACCATGGCAAATCTTATCGCCAGTAGGGTTTTAGAACGTATAGATATAGTATATAGAGTAGGGTTTCTTTGTTGTAGAGTTAGCAAAAATGTTGCAATTTATATCGTGTTCGTGGGAGACTGTATTGGGGATTTTGGTGAGAGTTTAAGTCCAATCTTGACTAGTACGTATATAATAATGACCTTGTTTTGTCAAAATGTAACCGATGCATGATATATACTGTGTACTTTTTGCTTACAGTTATGTGTCACTGTTGGGATCGTGGAAAGGAGATCATAGTCGGGAGACAGCAGCACATCTTCAAATATGAACAGGGAGGCTTTGCTCAGGTGCTTACGTATGTACTTTATGTAGTATCTATGTACCTGGACTTATATAGATATTCCCAGGAATTTTTCTTGGGGGTCCTCAGGTGTTAGGCATTATGGGGGTGGGCGATAAAAGCTTCGTTGATTTTTTAAAAATTGCGTTATTTATTAACATTTCCTAATTGTGTCCGTAGAAGAAAATAGTTTTGTTAGAAGAAGATTTAGTGTTGGACAGGAATCCAGAAATTGTAGAAATTCGGCGTCCTGAGCAGTGTCTTGGGTGGACAGTTTGGTGCCGAGGGAACACTTGCGGAAGGGGATCCCAGAGTGGACTAGGAGAAGGTTGTTGTTTTGAATGCAATAGGATCTGAGGAGCAGATGAAAAGCTAATCCACATTCGGAAATCGGGATACGCCCGCCGTGACTCCTAAAATGAACGAACCTCATTATTTAGTGTGTCATTAATTATACTGGCGGCTTGCTTGTAAGCGGAGCATACGTTGATTTCTCGTTAATTATTGTGCGATTGTCTTGATTTGAAGTTTGAGTTGGAAAAATATATGCTATACTAAGAGCCACTCAACGAAGCAAACTTTATGTACGTCTGCATATATTCTTGCGTGTCCTCCACTGGAGTCGGCAGCTTTGGTTTACACCGCCAGTAAGTTACTTGCCTGGCCTCCAGGGTTGGTTTTTCCCGGAAAAAAAAATATTGCGGAAAAAACTAAAGTCTGACCAAAAATTCTTGGAACCGAACTGTGAGCGCTTGTCCTGAGTTAACCTTTGAAGTTAGTCTATATAAAGTATATATTTTTAGGAACCTCAGGAGGAGGAGAATCCGGTAAAACCATCCTATCCGGTCTATATCCGGTTACCGGGTGCCATATCGATAAAAACGCTTCAGATTCGGAAAGAGAATGTCAATTAATTCATACTCTAACATATTGGTCCTTGCCCAAGACATCTCCGAAAATTCGGTCACATCCGGTCCATGTCCGGTAACCGGATGTCTAGGTCACAAAAACTGTACAGCAAGGTGGGTAGGTCGTACAGTTTCGCTGATCGAATTTTTGGATTCAGCGGGTCGAAATTAGTCTATATACTAAGTTTTGTCCAATTTGGACCAAAATTGATTGATTTATGGTCGAATCCGGTGCGAAAAAAACCGGAACAATCGGTTTTTCCGGTCTGGTGCTCGGAATCGCTGATAAAAAATGTTAGTTTTTGGCACAATGAATATTTGGGAGGCTACTTTTATTTTACCGGTGTCAAAGTAATCGAATATCCGGTCGATTTCCGGTTCTGAGCCTTGAAACTTGAGATTTCATAGGCTATTATCTCAGTATCCGGTTGGTCCGGAAGTAGAATTATTTCATTAAAATGATATTTGGTCTATCCCTAACAAGCATCAACCTCAAATTACTTCATATCTGCTGTAATTTTTGAATACGGTTACCGGACATGGACCGGGTGTGGCCGGATTTTCGGAGATTATCGATTTGGCATCCGGTTACCGGATATTGACCGGATAGGATGGTTTTACCGGATTCTCCTCCTGAGGTTTCTAAAAATATATACTTTATATAGACTAACTTCAAAGGTTAAGGGGGTCCACCATGAAAAATTTTGTGGTTACGGATTTTGCTCATTTTCTCACAAAATTTTGTCACATATGTCCTGCATATCGAGTTTCAATTTCGAGTAGTTTCGTTCAGTACTTAACGAGTAACCGGCTATTAATTGCATGCAATTTGAAAACAGGTGAAAACGGCGGTGCTGCTGCAAATAAAGGCGCTTTACACCTGAACTTCCTTGAGAATGGAGTTTCATTCGGTTGTATGTTTAATATCTGATGCAAACAAATAAATTAGGGTAGCTTTTAATGGGAAAACTGTTCTTTATGACTTTATTTAGTGCTTTTAGGGAGTGGCACTGGCCCTGGTAAGCCTTGACCACGAAAATCATTTAACGGCCGATAACTTGAATTTTGTGCATTTGCGGGCAATGGTCCAAGAAGAAAAAATGTCCCCAACAATGAGAGCTTTCGATTGATATAAAATTTAACATATTTCGAAAAATTTGAAAAATCGCTGTTTTTGAGATTATGGTCAGACCCCCATATTTGACCCCAGCGATCAAAAGGGTGCACTAACCTGCACCATTTATACCTAAACTTAACCTAAAGTCATCAATAATGGTGCGCAAATAGATAGTCTATCATTTTATAGGTCTGTGTTGCCATAGCTCTATGTTATTTGCCAAAAAACGGGAATTTCCGAAATTTTGCTAAAAATTGAGATTTCTGCGCCAGAGAAATCTCGAAATCGGACAGAGCTAACCAGGATCAATTAGTATTGTTCGAAATGTCTTGTCATAAGCTGTGATTTGTAGGAAGTAGAATTTTTAATTGGGCCTTACAGCTTTCAGAATATTTCATTAAACTTGCTGACCCCCAATTTTAGCATTGCAAAACAGTCAAATTTGGCTGTTCGCAAACTTAAAAAATTAATTAAAAATTTTTGAAGGCCTAAATTAAAATTCTGCTTCCTACAAATCACCCTTAGAGATCGTATTTATGATCTAAGATGGACGTTGAAGTGCTCCCTGTTGTCGTTGGCGAGATTTCTCTGGCGCACGAAAAAATCACCACTTTTTCCGTTTCCTATGTTTAACACATACTGACATCGACTTTGAGGTGAAATTACTCGCTAACCGTAAGAGATCCGACCTTCATTTCAAAAACTCGTTAAAATATACCAATCGGAAAACAAAATATGTGAAAATGAGCAAAATCGGAGATGGTCGAAAAATCGGCCAAAAATGGACCCGAAGCGCGAAGCCCCCTCACTTTCAAAACCCTAAACATGCCAGTTTTAGTGGGCGGGGTGGTGGTGGCCTCCCCCATAAACACCCTTCTCCCCAAAAGTGGGTGCCCCTTCTTGTACCAACTTTTGCCCTGAAAAACATCGCTCAGAAGGCCTAATTTTCAAAAAGTTTCCGGCTTTGTCGTAGATTTTTAGTCGATGTTTGCCATTTAAGCACTAAGTCCACTTATTGTTTGGCGATTATTATAAAAATAGCGCAATTTTTAGCATGTTTTTAGAAAATTTTGAAAAGTTTTCGCCCCTCCCCCGGACTCACCCGCGATGGCCCCCCCAAAGAGCCTCCCCCAAGACAAATTCTCTGGAATAAGCCCAGGGAAGTGGGGGGGGCATGCGCAAGATATATATTCCTATATGTAGTTTTAGCGAAAAAAATTTTTAGGAGAAATCGTAAAAAAGTCGCTGTGCTTAAGCTTAGAATGATTTCAAAAGTCCATAAGTCTACCAAACATTGAGAACATTTTTGATCATTTGACCTCAAAAGCTTAATATTTGACATGTTTGGGCGACCGCCAAAAAGTGGGGGGGGGGGGTAAATGCCGAAAGTGGCCGGGCCTCCCCACTAAAAAATGCCAGCTTTACGCACGTATTTACGCCAGCAGTTAGTTACCTACAAGGTCGATACCGTTTTGTTTCCAGTTTGCGGGTGTGAGTGCGTCAGTGTTGCCGAACGCGTCAGACGGGACCCTGTCAGCTGCGGACATAGAGGCGTCAATTCGTGACGTGAGGGACACGCATCAGCCCGTGTCCCGACTCCTCTGTCTGGAGAACACCCACAATGCCTGCGGCGGTGTTCCGTTGACGCCCGCCTACATGTCTCAGGTATATGCATTGCCTACCTTCCTGCCTACAGATTACTGTTTTTGTCAGATTTGTCAGATTACTCCTATTGAAATTGCAGCAACAGGAAGAGCAGGAAGCACCTTTCATTATCAAAAATTGACAAAAAAGGAAACGGAACTTGAACTAATCTAGTTCCCTTGGCTCTGGGCGGATGGGATGTGATCATTTCATTCATCTCTTTAGCCTACAGTAACTCTTTTTGTCTCCCATATTATTTGTAAATTTTCTTCTCTTTGTGTTTATATGCGTGAACTGGCGGACCGACACAGCCTGGCCATTCATGTGGACGGGGCCAGGATCTACAACGCGGCTGTGGCGCTGGGCGTCTCCGTGGCTGACCTCGTCGCAGATGCGGACTCTGTCTCAATGTGCTTCTCAAAGGTCTCATATAGTAGTAGCAAGAGTCCATGATATTCTCCTATATATTAGAAGAAGAGTAAGCCACCAGAGGCTCCTCTTCAGTTCTTGGCATTGCGTAACGGTGCTCCGACCACAATACGCGAATGTTCCCCCGTTTGGGGGGGGGGTTGACCAAATCGACATTGCATACCCCCCCTCCGTTTTGGGGGGGGGGGGGGCAGAAAAGAGGTCCCGTTTGGTGGGGGGAAGCCAACAGCCAATCAGATTGCAGAACCCCCCCTCCGTTTGGTGGGGGGGGGGGTAGAGCAGAGGATTATATACGGTAGTTTTTGTTCTATTCGAAAATGGGTCCCCGTTTGGGTGGGGGGTCGCTGAAAGAGGTCCCCGTTTCGGGGGGGTCACAAAATGTGGTCCCCGTTTGTGGGGGGTCGCCAACAGCCAATCAGCATGAGCAAAACTTAGCCTGCTTGAGCGACCCCCCTCCAAACGGGGACCCCTTTCAGCGACCCCCCCAAGTGGGGGACCACTGTTGGCTACGCCCCCCCCCAAACGGGGACCACTTTTGGAAACCCCTCTCCCACAAAACGGGGACCACTTTCGGCTACCCCCCCCCTACCAAACGGGGACCACTTTTTGACCACCCCCCCACCAACCGGGGACCACTTTTGGCCACCCCCCCCCCCCCAAACGGGGACCACTTTTGGCTAGCCCCCCCACCAAACGGGGACCACTTTCGGCTACCCCCCGCCCACCAAACGGAGAGGGGGTATGCTTGTCGACCCCCCCCATAACGGGGGAACATTCGCGTATTGTGGTCGGAGCACCGTTACGCAATGCCAAGAAGAGGAGCCCTCTAGTGGCTTACTCTTCTTCTAATATATAGGAGAATATCATGGACTCTTGGTAGTAGTGTCATCTTATATAGGCAGGAAGGAATAAACAGTGGTGGTTTAATGTGTTACTATGCGTATAAGTGAAGGGGTTTATGGACTGTGTGTTGGTCTGGGTCTGGTAATTAGCTGGGTTTATTTTAGGCAAAAAAGTGGGGGGAGGTCGAAAAGAGGGAGAATAAAGTAGTCTAAAAATGCCAAAAATACAGTAAAAATAGCCTGTTTTCTACATATACTGCTATAACTATGCTAAAAAGTGCTCAAAAATTGAGTTAGAGTACCAAAATAGGCGATTTTTGACGACAAATTTCCGCGAAGCCGGAAGATTTTTGAAAAAGTTTAGCAAAATTTGGCATTTTCTGGGCACCTTATGAGTGAGGGGGAACCCGAAAAGTAAGGGGGCGCCCTCCCCCAAGTAAAGTAAACCCAGAGTGTTGTTGCCCAGCCGTTTTTTGACTCTGACTCAAAGCAGGCCGGCTGGTACTAGTTTTGCCCTGATGTTCGTTTATGTTGCAAAATTTTTGGCATTAAATGGTGCATACAGTTACTCCAGGTTCAGTATAACAGATAATATAAAGTATTGTCCTGGTTCAGAAGACCGGCCGGCCGCCCGCCAGCCGGTTTGACACCGGCCGGCCAACACCTCTATCGGTAATACTGTAACGTACTGTAAAGTAAAGAATCCTAAAAGTGTTTCCCCTCTATGTTTCTTTATATAAAATTGAAATATTTGAAATTGAAGAGACAAGATTGAAATTTGGTTTCAGTGATCCCCGTCTCAAATCCCTAAATTGAGTTCGTTCTGGCTGTTGATTGCTTACTGATTACATTAATTTTGCAAACTCGCTGTCTGACACATTTGTTAACGTAACCCTACGTATTTTGTGTATCAGTTTAAGTAATTGTTTTAGGGTCTGGGATGTCCTGTTGGTTCTATATTGGTTGGTGGTAAAGATTTTATTGAAAGGTGCGTAAACAATGCGTACCAGAAGATTTTGTATGCGTCTTTTTCTTTAGAATCCCTGATTTTCTAATGAATCGCCTAAATTTTAGGCCCTAAAATGCATAAGGTTTGGTTGGTGCAAACTGTGTACATTGGGAGGGCAGGGCTGGTGGGAATATGCTCTACGCTGTAGCTCTATTGTATATACGTTGTTGGGAACAGTTTCAAATTATGCTTTTTAGGCGAAAACATGAGGCGTTGTGCGGCTAATTTTGATTAGTATGTTTGAAATTGTGATTTAATCCTAACCTAGGCCTAAGCCAATCTGATGTTTTTTCCAGAGCACATCGGCTCCGTAAAGGTCTAGGCGGGGGTCTGCGCCAGGTGGGCGTTCTGGCCGCTGCTGCCATTGAAGCCTTAAAGGTTGCCGATGCTCAACTGCTGGCTGACCACAACCACACCCGATATGTTGCTGAACGTAAGTGTACCCCCTGCAGTCTAAAAATGGTTTATTGTGTGTAAAATAAATAAACGACGGAGTAAATTATGTGACGAAATAAATTGTTTGCTCCCGTTGAGATATGGTAGTTTTCTTTTTATTTATTGATGACAACAATTTGGATGAATTCTGGTGATGAAAACAATTAAGGTTATAGGACTGGTGGAAGGGCGGGACCCCCCATGAAACGCCCCCATCCCCTCATAATTTCAAAAATTGCCAAATTTTTTCCATTTTTGATATAAAATTTTCAACCATTTTTCCGGTTTCTTCTGTTTTTTAACAAAATTTTCTCTATTTTACATTTAAAACACTTAAATTTGTCATTTTTACGATTTTTGCCTAAACAAAAAAGCGCCAAGAAATAAACCTGGTTCTCTACCTTTTTGGGTTTTGCTGCTTATGGTTGTTTGCTTGCCTTTCTCGTGTCATTGTTTCATACCTGTTTAGTTTTCTGTTCCAACCTGTTTTAGAGCTGATGTCTGCTGAGATCAACCGGGGCGGAGTGCTCAGCATTGATCTGAACCTTGTAAGAACCAACATTCTAATGGTCAAGATCTCCTCCAATTTCTGTGATGCCTCAACCTTTGCTCAACGACTTGCTCAGGTATGTCATGTATGTGCCGGGGATGCACCGGGGCCGCCACTGCCGCCACCGGACCCGTTTTTTCGAAAAACTTCGGGCCCAGGACAACAAACTAAAGTCAGAGTTGTTCGGGGTCTTCTGATAAATGATGATGATAAATTATATCGAAAAGGTTTTGTAGAAAATACAGGTTACGTCTAGTAAATTTCTACAGGACATCGTTGGTAGGCATTCACAGTAAAAGGTTTAAGGTTTTAGGTTTAAAGTTAAAGCGAGGTGAGTTAAAAATAGTTTAACTCTGTGTTTAGTTAGTAATTTTCATTATATGCATAATAGAATCTCTTACATATGCACAGAACCAAAAAATTTTAAAATCCGTGGAGATTTGAGTGCACGCGCACTGCGTGATATAAACAGCACGTGATATTCAGACATTCGATAAACCTTCCCGCCAAACTGCTTAATCCTTGAACCACACCTAAAACCTATTGCAGTGTGAACCGTGCTTAAAAGACAACATACTTGTAATTTCTAGAGGAGCCTTTTTAAGAGTTTAGGCTAACTTGAAATTGCGCTCAAATTCAGGTTCCAAAATTCTTTCAACGAGACTGAGCTTTACAATCTCTCCTCCCTTACAATTTAATTTTACGTTCATGCAAAAGTTTCAGTTATTCTTAATTTAATTTAGTTTAAATGTTTATTCAGCAATTATTAATGGTATTGCCATTATATATATATTGACTTTTCAATTATTAAAATGTTCGTGAACCCAGAAGAAAAATTTGGCTGGATTACATATCCATAATTATCAAATATCAAAATCTCCAAAATATCTCCATATGAAAAACAACTTTGGTGTGGTAGTGGCACTATAGAAAAATGTCTTATTTAATTTGAGTTTTCCATGCTGTGAGCTTCCATAATCCATAAGAGAAAACCATACGGTTGCGGTTCTAACCTGCATGTAGCGTTTGGATACATGTACAGTTCTTGAAAACTTGAAGTGGTTTGGTTCGGTTAAGATATGAATTAGGACAATCGTTCCCAAATTGAAGCGGCCCTTGTCCAGCGGGGCTGTGGTCAGCTCATTCTAGGATTTGAAGCCAACCGTTGACCTGATCCGGCCAATTACCTCTGACACAAAATACACAAAAACAACTACCAAAATTCCCATCCTATTCTGCTTTTAAACAGTTAGCTACCAGTCAGCCTGACAAACATACGTACCTGCATTGGGATTTGACGTACGTATATTGATTTTGCTAATTAACAGTTATGTAAGTTATAAAGTTATTAATAATATTTAACATTAACTTAAACATTAAACCAAAAATCAAATCTAATCTATTATAATTTTAGACCCTAAAAATCAAATTGAATCAAATCTGTTCAAATTTTGAAAGGTTAAAATAAATCAAATCAAATCAAAACTAAAAGGCTGTATCTAAACATCGGTACTTAAATGCCAAAAATCAAAAATTTCTTTTCAAGTAATCTAATCGTTTAACCTAGAAATCCGGAACTGGTACCAGAATGTTAGAGATCACCAAAATAATAATAAAGCCTGTAGGCTCAGATATTTTATTTAATACATATTGTGTTTACACAACGCGATTCCAGCACCTGAAGTCACTGCTCACACATTTGCGATAAAATGCATAGTAAATCAATGCTTCACAAACTGAGTGCGAATTTTCCGACCGAATTTTTGTTGCAAAGAAGGTACCAGCTACTGAAGAGCTTCACTAAGTCGGACCAAAAAATGTAGAAAGCGAAATTGTTTTCTTTATATCTCAAAAACGATTCAAGATAGCTACCATAAAGTATATATTTTCTGGACCGGACTGATGAGATCTTTCTTTTCGTGAAAAACTTTTTTTGAAATTTTCCGTGCGATTTCAAAGGGCGCCTCTTTTATATGTACAGAAAGATCGGTACACAGTACTGCCGCGATTTTTTCAGGAAAATTGTCCCCTTGGCTGAAAGTCCTACTCACCAAATTCACACCAAATTTTAGCTTTTTTAGTTGAAAATTGCGTGAGTTATTACATTTTTTCGATTTTCAAAATCCTTTGATCTTTGCCGCTTTTTCGACTTTGACTGGCTACTACTCGTGACTCGCTCAGTGGAAAAAATTTTCGATTAGATTTTCAGGACCGCCTAGGCGTCAGCTTTGACCTGATATATGTGGTATTTCAAAATTTGAAAGTCGATTTTTTCGAAAAATACCACTTTGACGCAAAATTTCGGCTAGGGTTGTAAAGTGTAAAAAAGTAAAAATGTTAAAAAACATTTTTACAATTATTAACAGTAGCAAAATTTCGGACTTTTTAACAAGTTTTTTTACACTTTTTAACACGCCTTTTTTATACTTTTTAACACTAGATTTTTTTTACATATTTTTAACTTTTTTAACACTACTTTTCTCGAAATTTTTACACTTTTTTTACAAATTTTTTACATTTTTTCACTTTTTCACAGCTATACATATACCGTCGATTGTGAAAAATAGTGTTTTCAAGTATAGTATACATTGCAGACAGGTTTTGTTTCAGTACGTACATTAAACGTATATATGTGTTTTATTTCGACAAGTAAAAAAATGACTCAACGGTGGTTATACCCTGTTGAGGATATTTTGGGAATTCATTTTTGATCAATAAGTTGCCGACTGTAACTCGGTTTCAATTGAATTTCGTGCCAGATAACCTGCTCAGAGGATTGTTTCCTTTCATTGAAAATTTAGAAATCCTGCAAGATGGGTTCAGTGAACATCTCAGTCAATGAAATTTAACAAAATGTCCAATTAATTCTAAGCCATAATGGAACAATATTTCAGAATAAAAATTTTACAATCAAAATAATCTCTGAAATCTAAAACACCAGACAATACTCTGACAAAATTTTTCAAAACCGAACATTCTCGTTATATGAAAATTCTGAAATTAAATAATTTGAAAATGCTCTTGATTTTCTAATCTCACTACTGCAAATAACCTAAATGGCACTTTCTATATGTTTCTTTTGCTAAATCTGCCGTCACTTTATAAGTGCAAAAAGAAAACATGAATAGTTTCTGGAGGTTTGCGAGCAATTAACAAAATTCTTGGTCAATTATCAAAATGAATAATAGCCTTTAGAGGCTGTGTCCTGCAGTAAATGCTTAAACTCATCCTTTCTGACAGTTGAATGGCGCGTCAAACATTACTGTGGTACTGAGAAAATGAATTTGGCATCGAAACATTTTTTACACATTTCTTTACACGTGTTCGGCGTAATTCATTAATCACGCCAAAATTTTCGGCGTGATTAATGAATTTAGCCATTTTGTCCTAGATTTAAGATTGACCTTTTTAACCACAAAAACCAATACTTTGTCATTGGTTAATTTAGCCAATTCGCAATTAATTTAGCAGTTTTGGTATTCCTATTAACTTGTTGTACATTCTTTATTAAAAGTTTCTTTTAGTGCGCAAGGGGTTAAAGTAGTCAATTTGAAGTTAATGTAGCTGAAATTTCAATCAAAGCACTTTAATTGATTTAGTCAAAACTGAAAGAAATTCAAGCTAAATTCATTAATCACGCCTAAAGTTTTGGCGTAATTAATGAATCACGCCGAACAGTTTTGGCGTGATTCATTAATCACGCTGAAAAGTTAGGCGTGATTAATGAATTAAGCCGAACAGCTTGACGTAATTAATGAATTCCGCCACTTTTCATTCCGCAGTTATTGTGATACACCCATAAATTAACAACCCTAATTTCGGCATAGCGATTCCAGCAAAAGCGAGTAAAAATAGGATAATCATGAAGTTCAGTGGAGGTGAATCCAACGATATAAAGTTTTTGTGGCTACGACTTATATTGCGTCCGCAATGATTTTTCAAACAATTTTCCTTAGGTATTTCAGGTGGTTTTTGCTAGTTGACACTGGCTCAGCCACTTGGAAATCGCACGGAAAATTTCAAAAAATTTTTCACGAAAAGAAAGATCTCGTCAGTCCGTTTCAGAAAATATATACTTTATTGGAGCTATCTTGAAGCTTTTTGAGATATAAAGAAAACAATTTCGCTTTCTACATTTTTTGGTCAGACTAGTATTAGGGTTGTGCCGTTAAGAAAATTCTCGGGCCGGGCTCGGGCTCGGGCCAACCAACCTCCTCGGGCCGGGCTTCGGGCCGGGCTGGCCCGGCCCTAGCCCGGCCCGAAGCCCGTGGCCCGCTCCACGGCCCGAGCGGCCCGAGAGCCCGAGCGGCCCGAAGAGCCCGAACGGCCCGAGCGGCCCGAGTGCGGCCCGAGCAGCCCAAGTGGCCCAAATATAGCCCGACAGGTGCGGAGAGGCCCAAAAAAGGCTCAAATCACATCCAGTTTGCCGAGCAGTTTTATTACCTATTACGCATCGGTAAACACAAAATGAAATTTCATGGTTCGATTAGCTGTAACTTCAGTGCAACATTAGCTATTGTTAGTAGCTTTTCATTTCATAATTTTCAGATAATGCTCTGAGCATTAATTTGTGACCACATACTGGAGCTATAAAGTTTATGTATCTTGTAAATTGTAAGTAAGATTTTCGGTTAAGTATTGAATCATCCAAAAAAAAGAATAAAAATAAATCATCACACAGATTCTATGTAGCAAATTTAAACACATAATTGACCACTGACTAAAAAGTGGGAAGTTGGCGAAGCTTTACTTGTTAGCTTCCTTGTACATGACCAGGGTTTGTCTGCCCGTAGCAGAGTACCAAAATAGTTACTTCTGAATCATACAAATGTTTGTTAGAAGTCAATTTACCGCTAACTAATCCATAACTTTTTGCAGAATGCAGGTAGAGAAAACCTGTATTAAGTTTAGCATTTCGCAATCTGCTTGCTAATTTGGATAGTAGAATTAAGTTCTGAACTTGTGTATATATAGTTTGCATCAAATGTATCAATTCAGATATGTATGTATGTATGTATGGGTATTGCGTGTATAAGCACCGAAGAAGACAACAGTGTGTGAACAAAGGAAGTCACGCCACAAGTCACAACGAAAAAATCAATATTTTTCAGTAATGACAAACTACTCAAATAGCCCGGAAAGCCCGATAGGCCCGAGTGGCCCGAACGGCCCGAGCGGCCCGAGTCGGGCCGGGCTCAACAGAGAACTCGGGCCGGGCTCGGGCCGGGCCGTCTCATTAAAAACTCGGGCCGGGCCGGTATCGGGCCGGCCCGAGCCCGAGCCCGGCCCGAGCCCGAAGCCCGCTTCACGGCCCTGGCACAACCCTAACTAGTATACACTTCGTGATTCCTAAGTCTTATGCTGTTCCTAGCTTAGTATATACTGGCTAATTTTAAGTACATTTTATATGAAAGTTGTCCATTTGTGTATATATAACTCACGGTTTTTTTTTGCGTAAAATACTGCGTATTTACGCAGTCGAGCTTAAAAATACGCAGTCAAAAACAAAAATACGCACCGAAATACGCAGCCGAAAAATTCGGTAGTAGGAATTTCTAGAGTGCTCTAAATTAATTTCTTGAGACAATTTACCGTAGTTTGGGCTCTGGCTTCTTCTGGGGGGCTTCCGCCCCCCAGACCCCCCGCATATCTCTTCGATTCTCCTTCCGTCTACAGTTGATTATACTTTCTGCCTAATCCCACGTTGTACCATGCGATGCTTTTCTTTCTATTTGATTTGATATATATATAGTATATAAATTGAAATCTTAAATATGTGTTCAATCAAGGGAACAGTAACTCTATTTGTCTAACCAAATATTGGCTTAACTATTAAACAGTTCAAGGCAAAGAAGTCAAAGTTTTAAGAGCAAATTTACTCCGAAATTTAAAATTTTCTTCAACTTCTGGGGGGCTGCGCCCCCCAGACCCCCTGCGTATCTATTTTTCGTCACCTGTTCATTCATACTCTTACACCACAGAGATAGCACGCAATTTAAACTCGAGCTAAGATTCTTAACGTTGTTTAAAACTCTTAAAAACAACATTAATTCGACGGTAAATGCGTTTATTGCTTTTATAACGTTGAGAAGCGATTTTTGTAATTTTACGCAGTCGAAACTAAAAATACGCACTCGAAAACAAAAATACGCAAAATTTACGCAGGTCCGATTTTCAAAAAAAAAACCCTGATATAACTATATATTACTTGTATATATGTTATTTGTTTTCCTTTGTTGTAGGAATTGCCAGGCTCAAATATTCCACGGGTATTATGTCTACCAGTTTCAGACGACACCCTCCGATTGGTTTTTCACTGTGATATTAGCGATGGGGATGTTGATCTGTTGCTAGAACGATTTAAATATGTCTTAAGCAACTAGTCTATTTTATTGTACAGTACATATGGTTTACTATGCATAGTTTATTGCATTTTTTGTTTTATTATCGTTTATTATTTTTATTTATTGATTAAATTTTGATTGGTCCACTTTTACTAGGGTCTTAATAGGGACTGTCCTACTTTACGTGGGGTAGTATTGGGATTAGTCCAAATTTTCCCTGGTTGGCTTGGCGTTGTTTTGCCTTGGTCGTATTTTGGCGTTGGTCAGCTCTCGGACAATATGATGGCTGTTGGTTGGCCGTAGTTTAGCTGTTATCACGCCTTGGCTAGCTAGAATTTACTAGTAATATGCTTCCGGCTTGATTAATTAGCTATTTTTATCTTGAGACTTGCTAAAACCCTACAAGTTTAGCCAGATATTGTTTTTCAGAGTTAGGGGGAGACAACCAAGGCTGTTAATTCCGGCGGTGTGGTGTTATTTACATTGCACATGGAAGCCTAAAACAGTGTTTTACCCTCACACGTTTGTCTGCAATAGTACACATAATGAAAATGAGTAAGAGAAGCGTTGCACTGCAGTGAGAGCCAAAACTGCTGTTCGCTATCTGCCTACGCCCTCCCCAATTTGACCCTCTCACTCCGCTCCTACGCGGGTGCGGGGTCCAAACGGAATCGCTCCTAAAGGTGACCTTGACATTAATGCTGGGACCGGTTCCGATTTTTGAAACCGGTTCCGGTTCCAATTGGTATTTTTTACAAAAACGCTAAAATCACTCAATTTTTATATTTTTTGAAAATCGCTATAAAACCGTGATGTATAATTGACTGCACATGACTACAAAGGTATTTTAAATCCGTTATCTACTGCATTTTACTATTTACAAATATTCTCTGTGTCTCAACATTAGCAAAATTTTTGGAACATTTTAGGCAACAGTTTTACCAAGATACTTAGTAATTCTCAATCCAAACAAAAATTTTGCTATCGCCATTCAGAAAGCGAACGTCACAACTTTAGCAATAACAAACATACTTTACAGTCAGTCAAAAATAAAACTTTCCTCGGTCAATTTCAATCCAATAAAATTTGCACATCGAGTTAACAGTATAGGATCAACAACAAAGCTTGATCATTGAAATGCAGCTATCTGAGGCTGATGGTTTTTCTGAGATAAAAAATTCAGCAGAGGAAAATTGGAGCAAATCGTTGAAGTGAATTTTCGAGCACATCTGCAGAACACAGGTACAACTAACTTCATACATTCGAAACCAAAAAGTCGTATGTGTAAATGAAATCAGTCAGTTGAGCTTTTGATTTTGAGCACAGATTTTGATTTAATATTATTAGCCGACGCTACCATAACTTTGTAGCAAAAGCGCCATTTTCTATCAAAGCGTAATCCTATATATATCGGCATGAAAATACTAAAAGATGACCGTTAAATTTCAAATGCTAAATTCAAATTCCTGGTAAAATTTTAAAATTTTACAAAATAAACCTTGATTGTAGTTTCAAACAGCCAAAATTTACACTAGAACGATTCCGATTCCGATTCCAAAAGCCACCGGTTCCGGTTCTGAAAATCCTACCGGTTCCGGTTCTACCGGTTCTACCGGTTCTTTTGGAACCGGTTCCAGCACTACTTGACATGTGTCAAACATGGAAAAATGAAAAAGTTAGGTTACGAAGTTCGTGGCAGAAAATTTTTTCGCTGTATGAAAGATACAGTGCTACAACTTTGTTGTACATGTTAAGGACATATCAGAGAATGGAAATAACCCTTCTGTTGAGTGGAGGATTTTTGGCGATTTTTCAAAGTCAAAATTTTGGAAAATTGGTGCTTTTTGTATCACAAAAAACAGGAGCAGCAAAACATTTTTTCCTCTCCTGCACGATTGGCAAAAGCTACAGAAATCGCTTATAGATAGTTGCACTCTACTCATACACAGAATTCTTATAACAGTAGTTGCAAATTTCTACCGCTTGTAGTGCTCTCAAAAAACTTGCCATAAGATCTGCTAATTTTGCCAAAAATCATCATTTTTCTCAATTTTCATGTTCTTTTAATAATTTCTCACTCGTTACCCACTCGAAAGTCACCAAAATTGGCACATAAGACTCTCAATGCCTGCCGGATATTATGGTGAAGGCACATGCTTCAAGCTAGAACATTTCTGTCGTGTCGGCTCCTTTGATCTCTTATATGTCACAAGTCAATTTTTGAAATTTCCAAAATGTAGACACATTAGGTATCAGTCGATAGCTAATGATGGGCTGAACAAATGCTCTGATCAGGGTTTTTTGGTTTTCGGATTTGCGTCAACCTTGCGTCCCTCTAAATTTAGGTTGCGTCCCGTTAAGAACTTTTGCGTCCAGGCAGAATTCTTGTTTTAGCGTGTTTTTAGTGCAAAAATTGTTTTATTTATGAAAATTGCGATAATTTCTTTAGTGCAAAGCTATTTAGACTATTTAGAAAACTGATGCTGCTTAACTGTAATGCACCATTACAGGATTACCTACCTAGAATATAGATGCGTCCAACACACACGGCGGGGGGTCTGGGGGGCGGAGCCCCAGACGTTGAAAAAAATTTTTTTTGAAATTACAGAATAATCCGTTATGGAAATGTTTCAAAAGCTTGTATTTGGCGTCTGCTGCAGAACTTAGTAATTTTCTATATATATGTGTATATATATATATATATATATATATATATATACACACACACATATATATATATATATATATATATATATATATATATATATATATATCTATATAATTTTCACACATTATTCCGAT